>ML179382.1:4534-105887 GCA_004369135.1 Dendrothele bispora CBS 962.96
AGAAGGAGACACGCGAAAGGGTTTCAGTGGCCGGAAATAGAAACCAGAGACACGTTAGTGAAAGAGTGGGCACAGAGGCAGAAAGAAAAGATGCGGAAGAAACGGAAGCTCCAAAAGAAGAAAGAAAAGCGTTCAAACTCACTGGGGGGAAATAACGCACCCCCCTCCAGGGGAGTACAAATGGAAAATGTCACCGAAAGAATGCCCAATGTTGACCATGCAAACATTTCAGATCACCCCAATATCATGTTCACAGAGGCCAACGACACGGTAGATGATCCATATGGAACAGACATCATCCCAGAGGCATTAGACCAAACCGACAATGCAGGGATCTTTACACGAAACCAAGGCACAGAGGGAGCATTCAAGCCGGAACGTGTCAAGGAGATATTGAAGCAGGTCAAGATCGGTGACGACCTATCGGCAACAGAGCGACAGATAGTGGAGAACCTAATAACCGAGTTCGCAGACGTATTCGCACTATTGGTCAGCGAAGTGAGAACGGTGAAAGGAGCAGTGCACCATCTGGACATACCGGAAAATGCCTCCTTCAAGAAGAAGGTACACCAAAGACGACTGACACCACCGCAAAAGGAGTATCTGCACCAGAAAATCGATGAACTCCTAGCAGCCGGTATCATAGAGCAGACGAAACCAGATGAAGTAAAAGCGGTATTGCCAACCACGCTGGCGAAGAAGGCACATGAAGGAGGCGGTCTGACACTGGAGGAGCTGCAGCATAGGGTCAACAACCAATGCTCTAAAGCAGGATTGCCATCATATTTCGAGAATCTACCAGCGAGACCTGAGAGCGATGGTGAAAGCACTACAACCACACCGAAACCAACGAAATGGAGGATCTGCCAAAACTTTGCAGAGGTGAACAAGTACACAGAAATAGCACCAATGCTGCAGGGTGACATCCGCACCAAGCAGCAAAATCTTAGTGGACACCGGTATCTGTCACTTTTCGATTTCGCATCTGGATTCTACGCAGTAGAAGTAGCACCAGAGTCAAAACCATACACAGCGTTCTACGTGGAAGGAAGGGGTTATTTCCGGTACAAACGCATGCCGTTTGGGTTAACGGGAGCACCGTCCACGTTCGCACACATGACGGCCACCAAACTACCAGACTTGTTAGGGGATGGAACGATAGAGTTGTTTGTAGACGATGGGGGTGCAGCAGCGGATGAATTTGAGGAAATGATGAGAAAGCTCCGACGAATCTTTACAAGAATTCGGGAGTGCGACATGTCACTGTCTGCGAGCAAATCCGAATTCTTCGTATCTGATGGAATCTTTGCAGGAGGGAAAGTGAGCAAAGAAGAAGTAACAACGGATCCGACAAAGCTTACCACGATTGTGGACTGGCCACAGCTGAAAAATGCGCTCAACCTGTCATCTTTCACAGGCCTAACAGGTCACTTCAGAGATCTGATCAAGGATTATGCTAGGATTGAGGGACCGTTGCGAAACCTTATCAAAGAAGTCGACATACCAAAAGGTTGTGGAAAGAGCGCATGGAGACAGGCCATGGAGAAGCATTCGCTAGAAGGAAGATGGGAGCAGGAACACACAGAAGCATTCCTGCGACTGAAGGCAGTATTGACAGCGGAACTGGTACTCAGAGCACCTAAATGGGATGGATCAAATTTCATAGTAACGACGGATGGATGCAAGGAAGGATTTGCAGCGGTGCTGGAGCAAAGGTTCAAGGTGGAGAGGAAGAATGGAAGGATAGACGAGAAGAGGTTCCCGATCGCATTTGCATCCAAACGCACATCAGCATCGGAGCGGAAGTACAAACCGTTCTTGTTGGAATTTGCAGCCTTGAAGTTTGGATTAGACAAGTTCTCGGACATAATATGGGGCTTCCCAGTCGAGATCGAAACGGACTGCCAAGCATTAAGGGATGTACTGTGCAATGACAAACTAAATGCAACGCATGCCCGATGGCGAGATGGCATATTGGCATACTCTATACATGACGTACGCCACATACCGGGAAAGACAAACGTAGTAGCAGATGGGTTGAGTAGAAAGTGGGAAGGGAGAGAGAGACAAGGAGGAGATGGTAGCGAGTGGACAGTCAGTGAAGATTGGGAAGTGAATAGAGGGTTGATAAACGACATGTTCACAGTGAGAGAGGAGGAGAGCAAATACAAGGAGTTGAAGGAGCGGTTTAAAGAGGAGCCGATGTTTGTGGAAGTTATAGAAGCGTTGGAAGGGACACAAACTACTGGGTCATACACACAGAAACAACGAGCAAGGCACAGAGCCAAAGAGTATATGATCGATGGAGGAAAACTATGGCGTGTGGGGGGGAGCAGAAGCATCAGGGCACGGACCAGAGTAGAGTGTGTAACAAGAAAGGAAGCGGTAGAACTGGCGAAAGAGCAACACGAGAACCATGGGCATTGGGGAAGAGACGCCGTGAAGGTTGCGCTGCTGGATAAAATATGGAGCCCCGGATTAGACGAATCCATAGTGAGGGGGATAAAAGGCTGTCCCAAATGTGCAAACTTCGGAGCAGGTCACCTCAACGCGCTACTGAACCCAATTACGAGGAGACACCCGTTCGAACTGGTTGCCAGAGATTACCTATCGATGTCGAAAGGAAAAGGGGGTTATCAAACCATAGGAGTGTATATTGACACATACTCCCAGTATGTGTGGGCCTACAAGCTAAAAGTTAAGGGAACGGCAAAGACAACATTAGACAGCTTGGAGGACTTACGACTACGATATTCCAAACCGGAAACGTTCATGTCAGATGGCGGTTCACACATTGGAGACATTGGATGGAGAGAAGCTCGAAGGAGAGTTTAGTGCAAGAAGGTTGAGGTTGTTCAAAAAGGAGTGGGAGAACGAAGAGGAACGAGTTGAGAATGATAAAGAGGAAGATGGTGAAGAGAGAGAAGGTAGAGAGAGGGTAGAGAGGGGGTAGAAGAACGGGAGTAGGTAGCGGCAGCGACAAGGACGTCGCTATTTTTTAAAAAGGGGGCACATGGAGTAGGGCATACTGATAGATACTATCTTATTTGTACATATTTAGCACGGAGTTCCACTAGTTTCGGGTAGATCACATAGAGCTAGACCAATCCATCATCTCATCGGCATAGCTAGTTCGAGTCTATCTACAGATCGGCCTACTCCACCGGGACAAGAAACCTAAAAAAACACTGAAAATATCCAGACTCAACCATATTTCTACACTTTGGGGCTCAAACTTAAGCCTTAATTGGGGGTTCAAATTCAAGCTCTAATTAAGGTGAACCTACACATAGCCTCCAGCAGTCCCAAAAATCATGATAAACCTATGAACAAACAACTCAAAAACACTAAAAAACCAGATACTTTCATGCATATCCCCAGAATTGACCATGCAATCTCTAGACTTTGGGACTGAAATCAAAGTCTTAACTTAGGAGAAGCTATCCATAGCCTCTGGCAGTCCCAAAAAAATTCATTGGTAGACCTGTGGACAAAAAAAAAAAACCAGTGGAAAACCTAGATATTTTTTGTGCATATCTCTAAAATGAACCATTGAATTCCTGAGCTCTGAGGTTCAAGTTAAAGCTTAAATTAAAGAGGAGCTACCCAATGACCTTCAGTACTCCCAAAAATTCATTGACAGATATATGGACAAAAAAAAACAACCAAAAGCCACATATCTATTGGGGTGGCTGGAGGTTATGGATAGCTTCTTCTCAATCAGGGCCCCAATTTTAGCCTGCAATTGTAGAAATTGGATGGCTAATTCTGGAGATATGCAAAAGTATTAATGAACGGGTATTTGATTTTTTTTTTGTCCATAGGTCTATCAGTGAATTTTCTTGAGATTGCCGGAACTTATGGGAGGTTCTGTCTCAATAAAGGCTTCATCTGAGCTCCCAGGTTCAGGTATTCAATGGTTGGTTCTGGAGATATGTGTGAAAATATGGATTTTGCTAAGTTTTTTGTCCATAGATCTATCAATGACTTTTTTTTGGATTGCTGGAGTGTATGAGAGGTTTCATCTCAATTAGCACTTTAATATGGGTTCCCAAGTCCAGGAATCCAATGTTTCGTCCTGGAGATATGTGCAAAAATATGGTTTTTCACTAGGTTTTTTTGTCCGTAGGTCTATCAATGAATTTTTTTTGCGACTTCTGGAGTTTATGGATAGTTTATGGCTTTAATTTGAGTCCCCAAGTGTATAAATTGGATGGTTAATTCTGGAAACATGCATGAAAATATCTGGAATCTGGATTTTGATGTATACCAGTAGTTTTCTGACTAAGCATATCAGCCAATTTTTTGTTTTTTTTTTTTTGAGTAGCGTTAAGTACCTATATTGTACTTACAATGTCACCACAATGTAAGCAACCCGTGGTTTTTGCAAAGGACTGGGTCCTTGCTGCTGTCAAGAAAATTCCATGTATTCAAAAACCAACTGCTGAAATATAACCATTACCAGTATCTCCCAAGGAAATGCTTTTATACACAATGTGTGGGACTCAGAGCCACCTTGGGGGAAGACCACCTGTCTATCTCCCTTGAGGACCCATCCTTCAGCGCAAATATGACTCTGTACCCACTACTAAACCCCTGGAATTGGTGACCCAATCATCTGCCAGTAAATGTTCTTTTTCCAATAGACCCTTCCATGAGGCCTTAATGAGCTTAGGGCTTATACTTTTTCCTCTATATTTCCAGCTTGTCATTCTCCTATCAAGTTGGATATTGCTGCTGCTTCTACCTAAGTGGACCCCTGAAGGACCTGGATTTGTGCTCGGAATTGCATGGTTCCTAACTACTGGTCTTGTCATTGAATGTCCGGTCCAGGCCAGGTCTGGGCAAAATTTTTGGCCCTTGACCTGGACCTGGAGGTTCAGTCCACCTCTCGGCTGGCCCCTGGCCTTGGACCAGTAGGACCTGGCCCTCTTTGGCCAGTCCAGGGTCAGACCAGGTCTGGCTTCAGACCCCAACAGAGCAGAGGAAAAAAAATTTCAAGTAAGAAAAAATTGAAACAAGTCAAAAGAAAATGATACATAGTATTATTCTGTCACTATTGGAAAGGGGAGAGACTGGAAAAGGGGTGCATTTTTAGACATCCAGGCCTTGCTATTTATGATGGCCATTGACACTAAAATCTTGTCTGTAAGATGTACCCCTCCAAAAAGGAAAATTTTTGTTGCCTACAGCAAAAAATCTTATGAGGTCACAAGTCCCACAAAAATTTGGTGGTTACAGTCACACTCACTGCTTGAAATAGTACAGTATACTGACATGAGGCCCACCCAGGTCTGAACTAGGGTTGATTAAAAAAGTCGGACTTATTTATGGGTGTGGGCATTGCCAGCAAAATGTCTGTGATGTTTGGCATTGTTTATCAAAAGCTTTACTCCCTATATTCTGAAGAGGTTTGTGGGGGTACATTTTCCTCTTTGTCACATCATTCCTTCCGCGAATTATGTATCGGGATTTTCTAAAGACATGAGGGGCTGTAATTTCTTATGATGGTTTCTCTTGTACTTGAATATAGCTTGAGTTACTTACAAGAAGTAATACTTATTCTCCGAGTTACTCAAATTCATCCTAAGCAATTGAACTTAACCTTAAAAAATTGAGATCTTGAAAAAAACTGGGCAGATAGCTGCAGTAATGCTGCTGGAAAATGTACTGCAAGTCGCGCCAACCCCAGATGCGCCAGACGTGTTACATCACCTGTGCTCGTGACCTCGATTACATTGTCCTCCTCAACATCTTTGACGTGATTGCACACAAACGCATGCATGCCACGCCAAAAGCAAGCATACGGTGGTAGGAGAGCCACTTCTCAGCTTCACTCTGCAAAAAAGGGCCAACAAGCACATTGGAACAAGGAGAACAACATGTTTCAAAACCCTACACCTGTCAAACGTTTGCAAAAACCAATGCGAAAAGCACTCACACAGCTTCAGGGGAAGGTAGATGGGCTGGAGAGAGATGTTTTCGAGCTTAGGGATAGTAAGGCCAGGTTACAGAAGAACCTCAAGGAGATGAAAAAAAGATTGGACGTGTTGGAGAGAAGATGGAGAAATGACAGGAAGAAGATTGCATGGACAGCAGCCAGGAATGCGGTATTGCAGGAGAAAATCAAGATGCTTTCAACAGAGCTGTCAATGGAGATACGAAAACGCTCAAAGCTCAAATCGAAGGTCATTACTGACCAAGCCAACTATGTCTGGGAGCTGGAGAGGTTGAAGCAACATGTCAGGGTTCTCAAGGATCAAGGCAGTGGGAAGACCAAGATGATATGAGCTCTTAAAGCTCGTTGCACTCATATTCTGGAGCGGCTTGAGAGGGCAAGGCAGTCATTGCCTCATCTCTCCAAGTTGAAACGTAAACAAACCTATACTCCTCAAATCCGGTAAAACGCAGGGGTAACTCGCTATGAAAACACTAGCAGCTATGGGCGCAAAAACACACACACAACCACACAACACAAACAACACAAAGGCTAGTTATGTCAAGCAAGTTAAACCAACATATGTTAGTTCAGGGGGTTTGGAGATAGGATCCTTTATCAAGTAACTTTAGGGTGTATTGACAAGGTAGAGTATATAGAAATAAACTTTGATTCCTTTGAAACGGATTGATTCTTCAACTAATCACAAAGTCCGATTTTGACCTAAAAGCAATACACCCTTGCCTAACCTAGGCAACCTGTTGGGGAGTGACAGCAATCGTGCGATGGAACCTGACCCTCTAAGCCTCGAGAGTAGTGCGACTAGTCAATATAAGCCTATATCAGACTGCGATTCGTGCGAATAACGATAGCCACAGATACGAGGAACCAGGAACCTAGTGTTGGCGACTCAGACTACGAGCCTAGAAGCTAGAAGAATGGAACTAGTATGGAAACCAAGAAGAATCGCAAGATAGACAGCCTTTGGAGCTGAGTCGACAACGAGAGTGGTGCGAATAAGCAAGTCGTCGCCTACCAGGAAAGTAGGATCAATAGAACAATGTGTCCTATGGCAACTAAGATTGGATTCTAACTAGTACTGATGGTTATACAAGGTATATATACTATAAAGTAAAGGAGTATACTCCTAGCAGCAATAATGCCTCCTCCTCTCTGCTACCTACAATATCTGATCATCCCTATGTCACCCGTCAACCCCTGCGATCCACCAAGTCTCGGTGCCACATAGGAGATCAGCCCCTAACGTGTTGTATGCCGTGTTCGGAAGTGCGATTAGTAATGATCCCGTTAAAACGCAGGAGAAACTCACTATGAGGACACTAGCAGCTATGAGCGCAAAAACACACACACAACCACACAACACAAACAACACAAAAGCTAGTTATGTCAAGCAAGTTAAACCAACGTATGTTAGTTCGGGGGGTTCGGAGATAGGATCCTTTATCAAGTAACTTTAGATTGTATTGACAAGGTAGAGTATATTGAAATAAACTCTGATTCCTTCGAAACGGATTGATTCTTCAACCAAATCACAAGGTCTGATTTTAAATAAAATCCGACACTAGTCAAAATAGGTTCTCAAGAACGCAACGCTTGGTTTATCAAACGAATTCTATTTGTGTCTAACTCTACAACACTCGGGAAGTAGGATAAACGGAAAGTTGCAATACTATGCACACGGGCACTAGCACTACGAGGTATGCGGAAAATTATAGTCTCGGTAGACTCAGAGATCTCAACTGCAAAGTGCTGTCACTAAGCTGACCGCCAAGAAACTCTAATTTTGAAAAGCCCAGCCACCAGCAACGCTCTGCTGATTCGGAAACTGTACTTTTCACCCTTACTAGTCAAGTCACAGTAGACAAGAACTAGGCAAAAGTATAAGAAAATGAAACTTTATTAAGTGCAATCACAACACTGAGACTAATACACAAGACGGAGATTAAATCTGACTTTGCAATACCGTGGACGTTTATACTGCTATCAACTGTAGACCACAGTGTCCCCGAGCGCTGTCACACTTAAATCGTGCTATCTGGCGAGTAATCTGAATTTCTGGTATATACATACAGGCTTTTTATACTACGAGGAGGGAGATAGTCACAAGAAAAATACAGAAACAGTAGACAGTAGAGAGATCGAGAGATATACATTTTTCTTTTACTTTATATGGTAATTTGGGAGGCAAAACAAAAAGAAAACTAAAGTCCGATTTAAACATATGTGCGTTCAAGTCCATATTCGTATGTAAAATATTAGGTTAAGTTGAATCAACCTTTTGGATCGGATTTTGCTACGTGTTGGTGTTGAACCGGCCCTGGCTATCCGCTACTATCGTATGACTCCACCCATGATAAAGCACCATTTTTCCGTGCATCCGGTATGACTCCATCGGATCACTTCAAAATCAGTCCTTATGATTGGCTAGTTGATGCCTCCACGCATCCATTTTCTACGTGTCCACTACGTGTCTATCTTTTCCTCCTATGTGTCCAGTGTTTATCAGCCACGGAAGCAAAATTATTGCTCCTATTCCAGTCGGATTTTGCTATACCCGCTGTCAGCACTTCCCGTGAATGCCTTTAGTTACCAATTAGACCTAGATGTCGGTCCGGTCAGATGGCAATAGCTATCCGTCAATCTGTTATGTCCGATTTAAGCCTATAAGCCCTTTCCCGCTAAGTCCGATATTGGACCTTGTAGCCAACAAGCCCGACGTTCAAGTTTTCCTTCTTCCCCTGGATATAACTAGAGTTATCCTACAGCTAGTAAGATCTGACTATATCTTAATAGACTTTGTGCAACATATTATTGAACAGATGCATACCCGTCAACATAGGACACAGTAGCTTGATAGACTTGTTAATCCTACCGCAGCCACAATTCCCTGGTTGATTAAGTACGACTTGGGTAAGGTCAGATTTTATCTGTGCACCTCTATAGGACTTTCATTACTTAGTAAATACACTAAGCTCCAGTACATATAGCTCTAGTTTTTGGTTAACAGCCTGGGAACAGCTATAACCCTCAGTTTCCCTCAGTATCCAGGCTCAAAACTATGTTATTAACATAATTAATATCGGATTTCGAGCCTAGAACCGCAAAAATGGCTCGTCACCGTGCCTAATCGCACTTCGGAACAGGAAATAAGTTGTCCCGGTTAAGCGATGTGGCTTCTGGTATGGTGGCGGGGTGGCGGACCGGTGAGTTCATGACAGCTATTCCCAAGCTGTTAACCAAAAGCTAGAGCTATATGTACTGGAGCTTAGTATATCTACTGAGTAATGAAAGTCCTATAGAGGTGCACAGATAAAATCTGACCTTACCCAAGTCGTACTTAATCAACCAGGGAATTGTGGCTGCGGTAGGATTAACAAGTCTATCAAGCTACTATGTCCTATGTTGACAGGTATGCATCTGTTCTATAATATGTTGCACAAAGCCTAATAAGATACAGTCAGATCTTATTAGCTATAGGATAACTCTAGTTATATCCACGGGAAGGAGGAGAACTTGAACGTCGGACTTGTCGGCTACAAGGTCCAATATCAGACTTAGCAAGAAAGAGCTTATAGGCTTAAATCGGACATAACAGATTGACGGAAAGTTATTGCCATCTGACCAGATCGACGTCTAGGTCTAATTGGTAACTAAAGGCATTCACGGGAAGTTCTGATAGCGGATACAGCAAAATCCGACAGGAACAGGAGCAGTAATTTTGCTTCTGTGGCTGATAAACACTGGACATGTAGGAGGAAAGATAGACACGTAGTGGACACGTAGAAAACGGATGCGTGGAGGCATTAACTAGCCAATCATAAGAACTGATTTTGAAGTGATCCGATGGAGTCATACCGGATGCACGGAAAAATGGTGCTTTATCATGGGTGGAGTCATATGGTAGTAGTGGATAGCCAGGGCCGGTTCAACACCGACACGTAGCAAAATCCGATCCAAAAGATTGATTCAACTTGACCTAATATTTTACATACGGATATGGACTTGAACGCACATATGTTAAAAATGGACCTTGTTGGAAGTCAGTGCTTTGACACTAGACACCAGCACTTGGATATAGCTGTAGCATAAGTACGGACACCGACGCTTTGATGAATAGGTGGCACTTACTAAGGACTTACGCTTGGACAAGTAGATACAGTATATAATAAGTACGTACCGTAGCACATACCTCATTCACTTATCGTATAACGGTGACTGAGGTATGTATAGCACCGTAACTTTTATTACTAGTACTTACACTGACTGATTCCTTTTTAGTCTATATTATAGGTACATACTAATATATTCACTTATCGTATAACGGTGACTGAGTCTATATTATAGGTTTCTACAGGTTATGGGCCATAGCGTCTGATTCTCTAGCAAGACAGACACGTAGAAACCGCCCTTGAACACCTCGGAATCCCCCCCTGTGTATGAATACACCCCCCTCTCCTACCCCATCCCAAGACCCACTTCTTGACATATCCCAACTCTTATCGCAACTATCCCTCATGGCACTGACCAAAGTGAAGAGCCCCTCCCACTTCCAAGACTTCCCCTCCCTCGACGTCACCAAAGGCAACTGGACTGAATGGTCGGAATCTTGTCTTGATGCCCTCTTACTGGTCGGACTTAGCGAATACATAGAAGGCACGGTATCGAAACCGGCTGACTCTGCCACCGAACAGAAGGCCATCTGGGAACATAACGACAAGTTAGCAAAGGCGTGCATTCGTATGCGACTTGCTCAAAGTGAGAAGACCCACATACGTGAATGTGGAACATCCAAGGAGGTGTGGGACTCTCTCAAATCCCGCCACCGCAAGCAAGGGAACATCACACAAATCTCCCTCATCGAGGAAGCCTTTTCCATCCGTTTTGCCCGTGACGCTACCATCCTGGACACCATGCAGCGCATTTCTGATCTCGTCAAACATATCTTCGAGATAGGAATCCCCGACGAGTCATCGTTCCATCAACTAATCCTACTCAATGCTATGAGCACGGAGCTTCGCACCATGCGTGACACACTCAATACTCACATGTCATCGTCTGGTACTTCTGATACCCAAGAGCGATCCAAAGAGCAATTACTTGTGATTCGGAGGACCCTGGAACGAGAGTTTCGTCAAGTGGAGAAGGAACTCAAGGAGACCGAACGCAGCAACACAGCTATCGCAAATGCTGCCCGCGTTACCAGCTCAAGAGACGGACCTCGTTGTGGAACTCCTGGCTGCCGTGGAATTCACCTGACGAAAAACTGCTTCGCAAAGGGTGGACCTATGGAAGGAAAGCGTGATGAAGTATTAGCGGAGAGAAGAAAGGCACGAGAGAAAAGGGAACAAGAGAGGAAGGATCGGGACCAAAAATCCAATAGCACAAAGACAAAGCGTTTCGTCGATGAGACTGGAAAAGCCTACATGTTGATCGAAGACACGGAAACAGCAGGGAGTGCCGTCGAAGTCACCTCAAATGATGAACTCCGTGCCCTGGCCAGCCAATATGAAGATATCAGCGATGGCGACCTCTCCATGGCGCTTTTTGAACTTGATAATGAGGAGCTCAAAGCATCCATCGACTGGAGAGAGCACACTAGCACCTCACCACCCATTGGCGATTCACCAGGAATCACGCTCTTGACCACTGACACCACTTCCTGGTACATCGATAGTGGTGCCACTATCCACCTCTCCCCAGACCGCTCTGACTTCTATAACCTCAAGCCTATCCCACCAAGAGCTGTCAAAGGAGTTGGAGGAAGTGTCATCCAGGCAACTGGAATTGGAACAGTCAAGATCCAACAAGCCGAGGGGGCTCGCATCAGACTCGAGAATGTCCTCTATATCCCAGGGGCCACTCTCCGACTCCTATCTGTCGGCAGACTATGTGACAAAGGGTACCAATGTACCTTCACTGACACTGAATGCACTGTCACTGACTGCCAGACCAAACACGTTATCGTGAAAGCACGTCGGTCTCAAGGGAAACTCTATGCTCTTAATGGTACCACCACTCCCAGAAATGAACATGCCAATTTTGTCGCCAATACCAACGCCAACCTTAACACCTGGCACAAACGTCTCGGTCATGCAGGAATCCAATCGATCATCCATATGTCCAGGAACGGTCTCGCCGAAGGTATGCGCGTTGACTTGTCCACTGCCCCGCCGGCCTGCTCACCTTGCGTACAGGGAAAACAAGGGAAGAATCCCGTCCCGAAAGTGCATGAGGGGCAGAAGGCAGAAAGACCACTTCAGGTGCTATATGTAGACCTGGCGGGGCCGCAGGATGTACAGTCAACTAGGCATAATTTATACTCTATGGAAATAATTGATGACCACACGAATGGAATATGGGCGATACCACTTACCGCTAAGAACATGGCTCTGCCGAAGTTACAACAATGGTCTTTACAGCGCAAAGTCGAGTTTCCTCACCTAAAGACAGAGATATGGCGTATAGATGGAGGTGAATTAGACTCCAAGGAGATGGAGACATGGGTTATATCCACAGGTGCAAAGCTACAGAAGACCGCACCCTACACCTCTGCGCACATTGGAAAAGTCGAACGAAGTCACCGAACACTTTTCGGCCGCGCACGAGCAATGAGGCTTGATGCTGGGGCACCACCAAATCTCTGGGACTACTTTGTAGAGACAGCGGCCTACTTAAGCTGGTTTGTTCCGATGCGAGCTCTGCACAACAAAACGCCCTATGAAGCTTTCCGAAACCAGAAACCAAAGTTGACCCACCTTCGGGAAATTGGTTGCAAGGCGTATGTCCTCATACAGCACAAGAACAATCCTAAGATCTACAAACGCTCGTTAGAATGTATCCTTATTGGATACTCAACAAACTCCAAGGCTTACCTCTGCTACCACAAACCCTCCCAACGAGTTATCACCTCTTTCAATGTCCGGTTCATCGAATCCCACGAAGAGTCTCCCAAACCACTACATACGCCCAAAATCACCAACACCATCTCCCCAAATACACCACCTCGGAAACCAACTACTCTTGATACCAGTGACAGTGATGACGAAGATGATCCTAATCCTGAAACATGTGATACCCCAACGTCCACCCCACCAGGGAATTCCGACATTGACGCACCACCCACACCACAACCTGAGCCACGTCGCTCCACTCGAGGTGCTGAAATTGCTGCCAAGAAGGCTGCTGGCCTCACCCAGAGTCGCTTGGAGCAGGCCATTAGCGAATCGAAAGCCAGCGCAGCACGTAAACAGGCAGAACGTGACGCTCGTCGAGAGCAGAGAAAGAAAACTCTTGAAACTGTGGATGGTGGCGAGGAACCGGGAGCGATGCACACATGGTTTGATGAGGTCGTTGGGGGAGCAGTCGCAGATGGCATGGACATTACCCCTTCCGATGAACCAGCGACTCTGAAGGAAGCGCTGAGTATCGAGCATGAACGTGACCTATGGCTATCAGCTCTTGAGGAAGAATTTGAATCCATTCAGAAGCACAACGTTTACAGACTAATCCCCAGATCCGCTGTCCCCAACGGCCGTCGAGTTCTACAAGGACGACCTGTTTTCAAACGTAAAAGGGACGAAACCGGAAAGGTTGTCCGTTATAAAGCCAGATGGGTATGCAAAGGTTTTGCAGCGGTTTGGGGCCAGGACCATGATCAAACTACTTCTCCGACTGCTCAACTAGAGTCAGAAAGAATCATCTGTCACATTGGCGCTGCCCTAGACATGGATATCCAACAGCTAGACGTTAAAACGGCATACCTTCATGGCGAACTAGACCATCCGTGTTACATGGAGCAACCGAAGGGTTTCGAACAACCCGGTCTGGAGGATTTTGTATGGGAACTACAAAAAGGGTTATACGGAATGAAACAAGGAGGGCGTACCTGGAACCGAACGATGAATAAAGCCATGCTGGAGTGGGGCTTCACACGGGTCAACGTCGAACACTGCATCTACTACCGGAAGACCAAGACCGGTATCATTATATGCGCTGTCCACGTCGACGACTTCATCAGTGCCGCTACGACTAAGGAGGAGAATGAACTCTTCAAAACACAGATGAAGACGAAATGGGAAATTTCCGATGGTGACTTACACTTCATTGTCGGTATCCAAGCAAAAAGAAATCGCGGACAACAAACCATTCGACTCTCCCAAACTGCCCTAATCGACCGTATCATCATGGAGTTCGGACAAAAGGAATCCCACACGACAACCGTAAAAACACCCCTGGAACCGGGAATGCGACTTTCTCGACAAGACAGTCCTGCGACTGAGGAGGAGAAGGATGAGATGAGAAAAGTCCCATACCAACGGCTAATCGGATCCCTCATGTACCTCACTGTCGGTACCCGCCCGGATATTTCACATGCTATCGGACAACTCAGCCACTTCAACGATTGCTACGGCCAAAAGCATTGGAAACAAGCTATCCACGTCGTCAGATACCTGAAAGGAACAAAGAACCTAGAACTAGAACTCGGAGGGAAGAAAACAGCGCACCTCATGGGATATACCGACTCAGATTACGCAAATTGTCCGGACACCCGCAAATCCGTATCCGGATACTGCTTCACCCTTGGCAACGGCCTGATTTCCTGGATGTCTAAAAAGCAAGCAACAGTATCAACGTCATCAACCGAAGCCGAATACATAGCTGCCTGTTTTTCAGCAAAAGAAGCAGTATGGCTACGAGCGCTTCTAGAAGCCATAGGACATCCCCAACCAACTGCAACGCCAATGCTAATCGACAATAGATCAGCAAAAATCCTCACTGAAGACCCTTCCTTTCACCAACGATCGAAACACATTGACGTTCAACACCACTATGTCCGAGAATGTGTTGACCGAAACCGAATTGAATTCCATCCCGTCTCATCCAAGGAAAACCTTGCCGACGCTTTCACCAAAGCCTTGAATCCAACAGAATTTGCAACACTTCGGAAATCAATGGGACTAGTAGCTGATGAGTAGAGCCCGAGGAGTCACCGCACTGAGGAGGAGTGTTGGAAGTCAGTGCTTTGACACTAGACACCAGCACTTGGATATAGCTGTAGCATAAGTACGGACACCGACGCTTTGACGAATAGGTGGCACTTACTAAGGACTTACGCTTGGACAAGTAGATACAGTATATAATAAGTACGTACCGTAGCACATACCTCATTCACTTATCGTATAACAGTGACTGAGGTATGTATAGCACCGTAACTTTTATTACTAGTACTTACACTGACTGATTCCTTTTTAGTCTATATTATAGGTACATACTAATATCAATTCACTTATCGTATAACGGTGACTGAGTCTATATTATAGGTTTCTACAGACCTTAGTTTTATTTTTGTTTTGCTTCCCAAATTACCATATAAAGTAAAAGAAAAATGTATATCTCTCGATCTCTCTACTGTCTACTGTTTCTGTATTTTTCTTGTGACTATCTCCCTCCTCGTAGTATAAAAGGCCTGTATGTATATACCAGAAATTCAGATTACTCGCCAGATAGCACGATTTAAGTGTGACAGCGCTCGGGGACACTGTGGTCTACAGTTGATTTAGCTGGCGGCCAAGCTACAGGTGGGTATTGTGCCGAATTAGGTACCAGCCTTGAGGGATCAACGGCCCACTTGGAATTGGCTGCCATAGGACAGAAGGTTGGGGCACGCTCATGGGGTCACCAATATAGTTCATCCCATGCCCGGGTTCTACTGTCTCACGCAGTCCAGGTTTGATTTCTTGTCTTGGCTGTTGGTTCTGGCAGTCTGCATGTTGTTTTGCATGTCGCCGGTCTGATTCAATCATTTCTTCTTCAATTCTATGGATTTCCTCTTTAAGTTGGGCTTTTTCTTGATCTATTTTTTCTATTGCCCCTTCATAATCTTCTATTTCCCATTCACGTTGCCGCCTAGATTGTTCTCGTTGTTTGTATTCTTCTTCTGGGAGTCTAAATAGTCTGGATGTTGAAATGTCTGAATGAGCCAATGTATTTAAGTTAAGCATTTTGACCCCAGCAGTCTGCAGGGTCGACAACATGTCTGTTTTGGGTGGTCCGGAGTCTCCAGTCTTAAGTTGTCTGTCTGTATAAGCAAGTTGTTTGGGCTGGTCATGGGTCTACATGAGTCTTGTGCACTTTGACCCTCTGCCATTCCCGCCGTCAATGGTTGTCTTTGTCCAGGTGTAAGCGGTGAGTCTCTGCTGGTGTCAAAATCCAGTCCTGAGCCAAGTACACAGCAACCTGACATCTGTCAAGGTGCTAAAAAAGGTGTAGAGTGTGTGGCTCCTTTCATGCACACGCAGAAGGTCCAATGGCCGAGATAGCAAGCCAACAGGTAAGATTGAGTGTACGTAGCACAAAAGAAGACAATAACTGATGAAAACGGCACGTGGCCACGTAAGTGTACAGAAATAGGTGAAACCGACAGAATTAGGTACTTAAAAAATTTATATACTCTACAACCTGGCCTTTCAGGTCTGGGTTGGGCATTACACAACCACTGGACCCAAACCTCAGGGTCGGTCTGGGCTGGGTCAAGGGCCACTGGAGTACTTAGGATGTATCTACCTGTCTTTTAGTATATGTACAGAGAAAAATGAAAAATAGAGAAACTAATTTATCTAGGAGATCTACAGTCCTCCTACTATATATGGTATGTAGAAATAAGCTTTCTATGGAAGAAAAAGTATAAGCCCTAAGCTTGTTAAGGCCACATGGAAGGGCCTACTGGAAAAAGAGGATTCACTGCCAGATGATTGGGTCACAAATTCCGGGGTTTTAGTGGGTATAGAGTCAGATTTGCAGCGTTAAACGGGTCCTCGAGGGAGATAAACAGGTTGTCTTCCCCTGAGGTGGCTCTGAGTCCCACACTTTGTGTGTAAAGCATTTCCTTGGGGAGTTCCCATAATGGTTATATTTTGGCAGCTGGTTTTTTAATACATGGATTCTTATTGATAGCAAGGTCCCAATCCCTTGCAAAACCACAGGTTGCTTATATTGTGATGACTTTGTCAGTGCAATATAGGTACTTAACACTACTCCAAAAAAAAATAGAAATAAACTATTGTAATTTACATGCGTGTCACAGTCCATATTTGGAAACTTATTTCATCTTTCTGAAATTAATTTTTCTGAGTCTGTACTTGTTTTTTTTTAATCTAGACTCACTGCCATGCCTATGTGTACTCGCAGACTAGTAATTTATATTACCCAAGTCCTGACTCAATAATTCTAATGTCTGGACTCCCATTGGTCTGGAGTCATATTCTGTCATGCCAGAGGCCTATGTATGTCTATGGATAAACTAGTAGTATGTGCAACTCAATGGCATACCCCTATTTCTAGTCATTGCAAGTCAACAGTCTATTGGACCATTATCTTTTATTCCGACTAAATCAAATAAGTGGAACTTTATTCTAGAAACAGCTGTCTGCCTCAGCTCCCGACTCTGGCTCTATCCTCTGTAAGGCACGCAATCTCACAACCAATCATTGCTCTATATTCTGATTAGATTTAGACTTTAGACTTGACTCTAGTCTGGACTCAAAGATAATTTAGTCTGGAGTTAATTCTGTTCCCTTTGGATCAGGACATAATCATATTCATATTGGCCACAGTGGTCTCAGCCACTTCTCCTATGTCTGTAGGACTGCTTATTTTTACTTGGCAAGGTCCAAGCTGAAATGCCTAGCATAGACCTGTATAACTAGACAGATCAAGTTATCTACAATAGTTATATAATCACTTCTATCATCCCTGGATACGATTTTCCTTGTGTAACAAGTCTGGACTCAATATGTATTGACTTAATACAATTATTCCTTTTGACTATCAGTCAGGGACTCACTGTAGTCCTATGTTTCCCTTTACATTCATACTATAGATAATCAGGATTCAATTATAAATTGCGAAAAATCTATGGTATTGATTTTCTAGTGTATTAATGGTTCAGGCAAGTATGAACGTGGACATACTTGTGAGGCTTCAAAAAAGGTGAGCGTTAATGACAGGGGGTTTACTAACACCAAGATTGATCCAGTTGGCAGTGGAAGAGGACATTAGAGCGAAAGACAAAGAAAGATAATCAGAGGATGAAGACGAGATAGAAGAACAGGTAGACAAAGAACAGATTTCAGGTGCAGGTGCAGCTGTAGAGACCAAGACGGTAATACACCCTACAAAATCGCCCAAATAAGGCTTATTTTGTAGTGTAATAATGAAATTTGCGGTAGTAAATGGTGAATAAAGGACTAGAGTGAGCCCAAACTGCTAGTTAAAGTGCTAATAACTAGAGAACATGTTCAAATAATAAGGATAAATGTTCATGAATATAGAATCAGCTTATTCTGGCCATTAGAACCGATGTATTTGAGTGCCGGTAGTGATATTCCATCCAAGCCTATGTACTACCGTCACTACACTCTAGCACTATTGGTACAACTCAAGGGAACAGTCTCGAACGTGTTGAAGCCCCTATTCACGTCTGTACAATTTGGTGACCGAGACTATTGGTGATCTATAATTAATGAAGTAGAAACTTGACGCGATAATTAACAGATGCTTAGATTGTTGACTTCTCGACTATCTACCGGTTGGTTATTGACAAATTGATGTAGACTATTAGTATTGCAATGACCGGTAGCAGGCTATTATGTTTTTCGTATACTATAAGTGAAAGAAAGTGGTACAAACTATATATCGATAGAATCCTGACAAGTCAACCTCTCAAGCTATACTAGAGGGAAGCTACCGTCAGTACTATCTTGAATAGACGACCGGCAGATGAACTACAGGCTGAGAATAGTGTCAACAAAAGGTGTAGACAACCCTATACCCAACGACCTACCGGTGCTGTACTCGTGGAGTACCAAGGTACTGCCGGCTCTCTAAACCCTATACCCAAGTGAACGAGCTGAGTCATTGCGACAAAAGCATATGGCTACCGTACCTCTATAGATGCAACTATTGGTCTATAGATCCAGACATTGATATATAATATTTTGGATACCCTAATGGAAGGACTTGACTTATATAGTAGCCCTTGAATATTCCTTTGTTTTTTTACGAATATTTTAGATACATTTTGTCGGACATATAAACAAAATCTGGTACTGTACAGTTTTAGCCACAAGTAGTATAAATACTGTAGATTTGAGGCCCTACTGGCCCCAAGCAAAGTACATCGAGTACACCAGTAGTGACCTTACTAGAGGATTGTTGCCGACGAATAGACAGAAAGCTTCTTATTCCAAAGTTCACTCATCTGGAGTATAAGCAGAAAAATATGTGGTTGTAATAAATAAAGTGTTTTCTGATAACAAGTTGTGTGTCTTGAATATTGAACCAAACTGAGTCTGTGTCTGTTTGTGATAGTGCTTGACATTGTGGTCTTCATTTATTTGATTGGACTTGTGATATTGTGGGCACTTGAGCCTTTAAACTTGTGTCTTGTCTGAAAAGACTTTGTGAATTGCAATACTGTGAACTTGTGTGTGTGTTTTTGTGTCGAAGTTTTGAACCCCAAAGCTATACAAACCCCAAAAGTTCTACCGGTCAAGTACAACACTTGAACTTCAACAGAATTATACAGTGATTTTGCCTCACTAGAACCAGCTCTTGCACTATCAAATTACATGCATATACATAAGTTTCCTTGGTTTTTGGGTGTTTTGGTATAGCAGAGCCTTCACTTAGTTAGCCAGCTTATTAACGGACGAAGCAGAAAGAGACAAAGGGGGTGGAGATGAAGGGTGTTCTAGAGGGATAATTTCACATGGTTGTAGATCAAAGAGGTTGGTGGAAGAGGGATCCTGATGAATTTCACTGGGCTCCAGAGAAGAATTGCGAGTAAAGTGGCCACGGGAGTCATGGCTGAGAGAAACTGAATGCATGTCAAAAGAGAACCAGGACAACTGAATCAAATGACAAAGTGGGACCTGAAGTAAGAACCAAATGAATATAATCCAAAATGAAGGTCACGAAATGCAAGGGAACCAAATGCAAGTGTAAGTCAGAGAAAGAACCAGGTACAGGTGGGAAACAGGTGGGGACAGAGTATATGCAAGTGAACACAGGTGGGGAACAGGCAGTACATGGCTATATGTGTCTCAAACTGACAGCTTGAATAAATATGTACATACCAAAATGATGGTTTGGTCCAATATATGTGTCACAAAAGGACACCTTTGGTGATGGAGTGTGAGGGTAGGCCCCAGTAACAAGAGAAAAAAAAACAGGGGAGAAAGATTACTGAAAAACAAATGGTGTTTGTAAGAAGGAGAGTATCCAAAAAGGCTTTTGTAATGATACGCAAGGAAAAGGAAAATTGGGGTGTCAGGTCTGAGAACGGCAGTTATGTCTACTCACTGTTGTCTATTGCTGACGTGAGTGTGGCCTCACGGCACACACAAGGATCTTCAAAAAAAGTGTAAGCTCACCGTACTTGGCGAGACACTGATCACACACAGAGAAGATAGACTGCATCCTATTCGGCAAGATACAAGAGAGAGAGACAACAAATGATAGTGTACGCTAAGAGAAGGAGAATTTAGTAAGAGAGAGAGGAAAGAAGAAGTGAGTATCTGACTAACATGTATGTGTCTATAAGTACAAACAACCACCTGACCGTGACGCACAGTGGTGTGAACATAGCATGTTTACAAAACCATAAACCCAGACCTGAAAGGCCAGGTCAAGGGTCAAGGTTTTGAGATTTTTGGTGGACCTGGTTGGGCCTCATGTCAGTATACTGTACTATTTCAAGCAGTGAGTGTGACTGTAACCACCAAATTTTTGTGGGACTTGTGACCTCATAAGATTTTTTGCTGTAGGCAACAAAAATTTTCCTTTTTGGAGGGGTACATCTTACAGACAAGATTTTAGTGTCAATGGCCATCATAAATAGCAAGGCCTGGATGTCTAAAAATGCACCCCTTTTCCAGTCTCTCCCCTTTCCAATAGTGACAGAATAATACTATGTATCATTTTCTTTTGACTTGTTTCAATTTTTTCTTACTTGAAATTTTTTTCCTCTGCTCTGTTGGGGTCTGAAGCCAGACCTGGTCTGACCCTGGACTGGCCAAAGAGGGCCAGGTCCTACTGGTCCAAGGCCAGGGGCCAGCCGAGAGGTGGACTGAACCTCCAGGTCCAGGTCAAGGGCCAAAAATTTTGCCCAGACCTGGCCTGGACCGGACATTCAATGACAAGACCAGTAGTTAGGAACCATGCAATTCCGAGCACAAATCCAGGTCCTTCAGGGGTCCACTTAGGTAGAAGCAGCAGCAATATCCAACTTGATAGGAGAATGACAAGCTGGAAATATAGAGGAAAAAGTATAAGCCCTAAGCTCATTAAGGCCTCATGGAAGGGTCTATTGGAAAAAGAACATTTACTGGCAGATGATTGGGTCACCAATTCCAGGGGTTTAGTAGTGGGTACAGAGTCATATTTGCGCTGAAGGATGGGTCCTCAAGGGAGATAGACAGGTGGTCTTCCCCCAAGGTGGCTCTGAGTCCCACACATTGTGTATAAAAGCATTTCCTTGGGAGATACTGGTAATGGTTATATTTCAGCAGTTGGTTTTTGAATACATGGAATTTTCTTGACAGCAGCAAGGACCCAGTCCTTTGCAAAAACCACGGGTTGCTTACATTGTGGTGACATTGTAAGTACAATATAGGTACTTAACGCTACTCAAAAAAAAAAAAACAAAAAATTGGCTGATATGCTTAGTCAGAAAACTACTGGTATACATCAAAATCCAGATTCCAGATATTTTCATGCATGTTTCCAGAATTAACCATCCAATTTATACACTTGGGGACTCAAATTAAAGCCATAAACTATCCATAAACTCCAGAAGTCGCAAAAAAAATTCATTGATAGACCTACGGACAAAAAAACCTAGTGAAAAACCATATTTTTGCACATATCTCCAGGACGAAACATTGGATTCCTGGACTTGGGAACCCATATTAAAGTGCTAATTGAGATGAAACCTCTCATACACTCCAGCAATCCAAAAAAAAGTCATTGATAGATCTATGGACAAAAAACTTAGCAAAATCCATATTTTCACACATATCTCCAGAACCAACCATTGAATACCTGAACCTGGGAGCTCAGATGAAGCCTTTATTGAGACAGAACCTCCCATAAGTTCCGGCAATCTCAAGAAAATTCACTGATAGACCTATGGACAAAAAAAAAATCAAATACCCGTTCATTAATACTTTTGCATATCTCCAGAATTAGCCATCCAATTTCTACAATTGCAGGCTAAAATTGGGGCCCTGATTGAGAAGAAGCTATCCATAACCTCCAGCCACCCCAATAGATATGTGGCTTTTGGTTGTTTTTTTTTGTCCATATATCTGTCAATGAATTTTTGGGAGTACTGAAGGTCATTGGGTAGCTCCTCTTTAATTTAAGCTTTAACTTGAACCTCAGAGCTCAGGAATTCAATGGTTCATTTTAGAGATATGCACAAAAATATCTAGGTTTTCCACTGGTTTTTTTTTTTGTCCACAGGTCTACCAATGAATTTTTTTGGGACTGCCAGAGGCTATGGATAGCTTCTCCTAAGTTAAGACTTTGATTTCAGTCCCAAAGTCTAGAGATTGCATGGTCAATTCTGGGGATATGCATGAAAGTATCTGGTTTTTTAGTGTTTTTGAGTTGTTTGTTCATAGGTTTATCATGATTTTTGGGACTGCTGGAGGCTATGTGTAGGTTCACCTTAATTAGAGCTTGAATTTGAACCCCCAATTAAGGCTTAAGTTTGAGCCCCAAAGTGTAGAAATATGGTTGAGTCTGGATATTTTCAGTGTTTTTTTAGGTTTCTTGTCCCGGATAGGTCTATCAACAATTCTTTTGGGACTGTTAGAGGTTTGAAGTGCAGGTCTTCCCTGGTCACTATGTGCCCTCAAGTGAAGAAATGGGACTGATCCTGGAGATATGTCCAAAAAATCTTGGAACAGGAACAATCATCACTTGCACAAAATTCCAACAGGAGAATTTGAGAACATGTGTAGTTCAAGTTATCATTTGATTCTAACATCCAAGCATTTTTTATTAGAAGGAAACCATGTATGTGAACTTACACACATTCATTACAAGAAACAAGACATCAAGATCAATAATACATAATCTCTTTTTTTCTGTGATAAAGGCTTCCTAAGATAAGTGCATAGTCAATAAATATGCACTTATCTTTGGAATGCCTTGTATAATGTCCTGAATTAATGAGATCATGGGTACACAATTGTACATTATACTAATCATTGATGCAATCAGGAAAACTATCAGAAAAAGTTAAAACTAAGATATACATTTAATTTACTGTTCATTTTGGCATTTGATTTCTCCAGCATGGCATCGGATGCAAATATTTATAATTCAATAATCAACCAGGTCATAGATATATCTCACCATAACTCAATCTAGATTTGCATTAAGAGATTTAATTTATTTTGGCAATGGCCACTTTACATCTTAATGGTAAACATAACTGAATATGGTTTTACAGATGGTATTATAAACAGAAACATGAAATCTCCACAAATATAGAGGTAAAAAGCTCACTTGTGCATTATTCACTGTCAAAAAATTTGTATTAAGGCATCAGAGAAATTATGGACTCATATTTGCTGGCTTCCTTCTGAAGCCAGCTACTTTCAGCAAGTATGATAGTAGAATCTTGGCAGATGTGATTCATGAAGTTACAAAACAAAATTTAGAAGGCAGTCTTCCACAAAAGATTTGCCACTGCCTATAGTGATACTCTACTTATTCCAGATGAACCTGATAAAAATGCTGTCAAAGCTGTACTGAAGAAAATGAATATTTCATGAAATGTTATGTGAGAAAAATCACCAGATTGGCTTTGTAAATATGTTCATAGATACATTCCCCCAAAAGAGGTGCTTTTTTCAATTCTCAAAGAGATTTTTGGATGCCGGGGAAATAATCAAATGTCTTGTCAAAAAATTCCACATTTCATGGAGAAAACTTGGAAAAAGGCACAAGCTGTACTACAGGATGTGCAAAAGGGGTGGCTCTCTGATCCAGATTCAGTTTCATTGTATGTGTTGAAGAGGCATGAGAGAAATGGGCTAGCAGTGTATCATTGTCTCAGAGGCACAAATTCAGTAGAAGGTGCTATTCACAATCCAATGTGTAGATCATTTGCTGCCAGCTGCTTTGAAAGAAAGTCCAGAGCTTGCAGATGCACCTATGGCAGATTTCAGACATCAGCACAATGTCAAGGCTGGAAGCTGAAACATGGAATAGTGAGTATCAAGGTCATTATGATCTCTGGATAGATTTTGACATTCTCAAGCTCCAAGATGATATTCAATGGAAAGAAAAGCTGCCCATAGAAGCTTGGAGACAGATAGACACAGATCTGTTGAGATTTGCACCTACTTGTGAACAGTTTGGTATGACAAGAATGCCACAAGAAGTATGCATTGATATGGGGATTCAGTAGTTTAATGCCAGGAGAGCATGAAAGTATGAGGCCTGTCTATCCATCAGGGCTTCATACTATCTGAAAAATCAAGAAATGTGTATGGCTATTTAGTACATGTTCATGGACTCAGATATGCATTTACCTCAGCTCATACTAAGGAGGAATATGAGCTATTTCATGGTGTAGTAAAGGCTGGTGGTCAATGGTCTGCAAGTCTCAAGAAACTAGATTGTATGTCAATGGACAAATGGTGGTCAGAGCAGGCTGAAGATGCCAAACATGATAAGCTATCTGAACATTTTAAGCATTATCACACAATCTGGAACCAATATCACCAGACAAGGCAGACACTGTTAGGATCACAAACACAAAGACAGCCACATTATGACTGTGTCCATGCTCCCACTGCAAATTATGCATCTCATACACTTGTGCCAGCTAAGCCTTTATGTCCTGCAACTCAGTTTCAAGAGAATGGTAAAGCTATCTTGGCCAATGATCCAGCCTCTTATCAAATGGGAAACATTGATGGATTTATATTTACCCAGTCATCCTCTACCAGTCCCATACTTCATGCCCAAGAAACTGTTGATATGAATATATCTGTTACATCTCAAGTCACTCATTCAAGGACAGGAAAAAAAGACAGTTCAGTGAACTATTCATGGCAGATGAGCTAGAACCATCATCTTTTACAGCTAGCTCACAAACTATGACTGGTACTATGCAAAGCCAGGCTCATATAAATTTTTCAAATTACAACATGCATGGCATGGTAAATTCTAGTACTGTTTCTAGCACCAGTTTACTCAGCTTTGGGTTACAACCACAATCTGGGACTTTTTCCTCCTTTCAAATTCAACAATGGACTGGAAATAGTGGAAAGAGAATGAGAAAGTGTCAAGTATGTAATATGTACAGTTGTCCTGGACAGAGTAATAGGAACAACTGTAAAAACAAAGGGTAAAATTATCCCAAAGCTATAGATATGTATTATGACTTACACACTTTTTGCAGAGCATAAGTGTGTAATTGATTGTGTATGTACATTAAAAACAGTAACTCCAGATGGAATAAATTTATTTATTCACAGCAAAATGTAAGAATATAAAAATGAAGTACTGAAGACTATGGAACAGCGTCAAAAAAAATTAGCCTACAACGATAATTGAACCCTCATTAAAATGTTCATTGACAATCACCACGAAGTTACTAGTACAGTTGATTATTTGATAATCAACGCTCTCAGCGTTAATTTTCGAAAACCGCGGCATTTCCCAAATAAGATCGAAAGCTGGAAAGAGCGAGCACATGACACGACTCTCCGGCATGTGTATGCCACAGTATAGTCATACATAGCCCGGACCGAGACCGGAGGGAATCCTATGCCATGGGGTCCCACGGGCTCTTCGGGATTGAGCCTCATGTGCCCAAAATGCGGACAGGATGTTCTTGTCCAGAACATTTAAAATGTTCCCGATCGGAACATCGTCAAGAACATTTTCGGTACATTTAAAATAATCCGAAAATGTTCTGAGTCGGAACATCGATGAGAACATTTAAAATAATCTTACAATGTTCTGAAAATTCTCCGATCCGGAGTAGTCGTTCTTGCCCGTAGTGTGAGACTCGGATATGATCGTGCAGCGAGATCAGCTGATTCAGACAAGCCTGAGATAACTTGATCATACAGAGATGGTTAAATCCTATTCCGGCTACAAAACGCCCTTAGATACCGAAGAGGTTCTGAATCAACTTCTGATAAAGCGAGATTATATATACCATTTCTTCTTCCAACAGGGCATGGTCTTTCTCCTTCCTTGATGACGTCCATTAATGACACGGCAATCCCCAACCCCTTCACGCCATTGGCGTTCATCCCTCCAGATATCGCAGTAACGGCTCAGCTGGGGACTTATTTGATCGTGGGCTCATTGGGGGTACGTAGCAAATATTGTCGTGCGGTATTCACTCTAAGATAGCTCGTTAGATGTTCCTTTGGGATGTCTTAATTCATCTACCGCTGGACTGGAAATTGGTGTTTGAGCACAAGGTCCGGATACCCACTATTGCATATTTCATTTCTAGGTATTGCCTATAACTTCTACCTAAGTTCTTGCTCCCTCAAAAAAGACTCCAACAGAATCTCTTCGTTTGCTTATTTACTGGTTCAAGCAATCTTCGTCAGTACGTGTTCCCCCCCAAGTTCCTCGCGATCGGGATAAATCTTTCTCCCAAACCCCAAGCCTTAACTAAACTCCTATCCTCCCGCAGCTGCTCCATTACCGGATTGTCAAAGAGCGGTACTCGCACAAGAGGCCTCCTATTTTGTCTCGACATCTGCAACCAGTTTCCTTTTCTTCCTTCGAGTTCGAGCCATCTACAACCGAAACCCTATTGTTGGCTGGATTTTTTTCGTGCTTTGGGTGCTCAACGTGGGATGTTCCTCGCTCGCAGTCTTACTAGTCGATGGTGTTCATCTAGGCCCTACACAACACTGCGTGTACGGCAATCCCAGAATCGTTTTTGCGTTCATAGCCGCAGTGTCTGTTCTGATATACGACACGTCCGTCTTCATTGCAATCTCCATTAAACTCTACGACAATAGCCATATTCGCGTTGCAGGAGACAGGAGCGATTCAAATAAGACTCGGATATCATCTGCGAAAGAATTCGTATCAGGGAGTCGTTTACCTAGATTTTCTCGAGCGGTCCTCAAAGATGGGCAGGCATATTACTTGTGAGTTCGGCTTTAAGTGCTGCGATTAGCTCCTTATTTATCGTCAATCAGCGTTGTATTCCTGACAACAATTGTCATTGTGGCTTTGCTCTTTATCCCTTCCCCGTCATCAGCGTTTCACCTTATGATGATAACCCCGCATATTGCGATCGTCAATTCGATGTCTTGCTATGTCTATCGAAACGTCCGTTTTGGCATCATCAGGGAGGTGAGCGTTGTCTCGAGTATTCTAGCGTCCCGGTCGACAGCCCCAACATCGCCTCGCAACGACCTAAACCTGCTACCTCTTCACCGCGCGAGAAACCAGTCATTTACGACAATGACCACACCCGATTCGCCTGTGATTGATGTTCGTAAGCACGACCACACGGAGGGATACCCACAGGTGGGATATCCAAGATAGTCGGACCTTCGTGCCGATGCGACTGGGAAAATCCATAACGAGGCATTTAGTACGTTGTGTGAAGATATACATGTATTATCCTTGTACCTTCAGCGAGTTCGGGATTAATGATAAATGCATTTTACAGGAGGTAAAAGATTTAGTTGACTTGAGGAAAAGAGAATTTCAAGTTCACTGACTAGCCAGTCTCAGAGACCAAGGTTTTCGAACGTGGGTTTGATATCATACTAGTAAAAATAAGATTAACCAATATGGAAGTTATTAAAAAGAAGGTTTTGAGAAGATTTGCCACTGGCATCAAGAAGACGACGGATATTAATCGATATGTACTTACCAGAAATTTACTTCGGTCTTGTCAGTACTTCTTTAATATCCAGCCTGGCAGAGGTCTGCAGCAACTTTGAAGGTCCGAGAAAACGATGCCACTACTTTGAAGCACTTCTTTTAGTCTGTTCCAACGTCGTCAAATCCCCGTGTTGTCGAACCAGGAGAGCTGTATAGTTAATGTCATCAGCTGTTTAAACGTTTGCTACCCATTCTCACCTTGAAGGGAATAGAAGTCAGTTTGTTACCATGTGAAAGTGTTGATGATCCGTTTAGTCGTTATCTGACCAGGTAGCACATGGATTCTACGCCCTAAACCTGAAGTGTTGCGAATGGGTGCGTTGATAGAAGGTCTTGTAAAATTTAGCTGAATAGTGCTTTGGTTATCTCGGTCCCATATAAGTAGAAATACGATATTAGCGATCTTCTAGTCGGGTCAGACTGACGGTATGCACGCTTCTCAGCTGTTGTTGCTGATGATTGTGGATTTTGTGGCTACAACACTTCTATACACATTCTACGGCTTTGAATTCGATCCAGAATACTTTCGAATATTCATTGCCAGTGACTACTCTTGCATTATGGCTTTTATTTCGGTCCAGAATATTAGAAATACTTTCAAATGTTCATTGCCAGTAACTACTCTTGCATGTTGATCTTTTCTCATGCGTTTTCCCAAGGAAAATTTTTAGCCCTATTCATCTCGCTTCATAGAAAACTAATCAAAAGGCCAACGCATGGACAAGAGGCAATAGAAAGCTCCGTTCTATCAAACCTACTAAACACGTTTGCTCTTTAGATAGCGCAGGTCCCCAGGCTATCCACGCCTCGTCATTCTGCGACTACCGGATGAAAGTTTAGAGTGTTACAGCCCCTGAGACTTGAATTCGAGGCCGTGACTTGAACTGACAAAAGATGATTGATGGAGCAGGAGCAGGTGGACACTTAATACAATCTCCCATCCGAGGACGAGCAGATGGTACTATGCCAAATTACCCAGGCAGTATGACTTTATAATTGAATAAGGAGGAATTTACTCAATTGCTATAACTTGCATGATGTTCAACGATGGACGTAGGATTCTGACTGCCCACTACGGATAGCCTCATGCCGATTACAAGTGAAGTAGTGAGCCTGCAGGCTGGCTATTCTGAATCAACGAACGTACTGAACCGAAAATAAGCCGAGTTGCATTTGCAACGTTCAGGGAAAAGAAACCCATGATGAGCAATAAAGATACTTACAACACATCGGCACCGAAGTATTGATTATGAACGGCGATCTCACAAATAGTTAGGAAATAAGAATTGTGTAAAAGTAGGTAAGTTATCTCAGTGTATACGTACTACCTTCCATTTTCAATGAACGCGTTTTCTTGCCTCACCAGTTTGAATTATCTCAATGCCCATTAGTATTGTCTGAGTACTTATCATGATACAGCCCAATTCAACAATCGCGGGGCAGCCATTATGCCGCATTACAATCTGCCCGGCATCTAATAACGCTTCAAGTTGTAGTTGCGACATTGAACCAATGGCCAACGTGGAGATCGAACCCAAGACCTTCGCGTCATTAGCACGACGCTCTAACCAACTGAGCTAGTCGGCCACTGACAAAGTACTAAAACAGAAAGTTATTTTTACATCGCTCATACTTATTGTTCTTGCTTATCTTTCAATCAACCCTAGACTGTATCGATGTATCGACCGTTGCCTAATTATTATCTTCTCAAATCTAATCTGATAAGGACAAGTAATATCGTGCACTCCTTTCCCCAGTCCACATGCTGTTTGAGGCCAAGTAAGAGATTCATTTATCAGGCGACTGTCCGATAATCGTAAGAATTTCTGGTTGTTTCTTCGTCATAATAACGCAGATGACCCTACGTCACCGAGTCCTTCCTATTAGTAGCAGTACGAGAGACTTGAAGAGTTACGAGGCCGCCGTCTACACGCATCGTTTTGAGGTTGATTTGGCTTGGCTTTACTCATCATTCAGCACGATTTTTTGCAAATTTTACGGGAAAATGCCAGACTCAGGTACCTTCGCGATCACTGACCACGATTTGGGAGACCACCGCTGATTTCCAAAGGTGGAGATTCCCCTCGTGAAAACAATAATTCACCTTGTCTGTGCTTCTTTTCTTATGTTGGCTTATGAACTCTCTTGCTATGTATGTACAGATCGCATGCTTTCCACTTACGAGACATGCGCAGCAGTGCGCCAACTTCCCTTTGATCTACAAGTCCGTTAATCTCTGGCCGCCGTATTCGTATCTTTCCCTTTCGGGGTTAGAACCAGAATATGCCGCCTTTCGGCGAATTGACTGAAAATCATTGTTGTTTTTCGCGAATTTGCCTCATAGATGTATGGTTCTTCCAAGAATGCACAGAATTGTGGTCAGGGCAACCTTAAGATGGCTTTGCACGTGTGCGGTCTTTCGGTAAGATGGATCACCAGATGCCAACCATGGACATTCCTCAACTCCTTACAAAGTCCGAGAAACGGTCATGCCTAGGGTTTGCGCGACCTTCCGGGGAATAGAGGATGATATAAAAGAGTGTAAGATGTCCCACTGTATACCATTGTGTTCGCCCTCTAATTCTTCTCTGTGAATATGAAGTCTTCCCTTGCACTTCTCCTCGGACTCGTAGCTTTCACCAACGCTGCAGTCGTACGTATACTTCGTGCATCTCACTCGTTCCTTTGTTATGAACTTACAACCAAATTGCGACTTAGATTCAGAACAGAGACAATCAGGGAGTAACCAATCCCGGTCCTCAAACGCTCACCGCAACCAGGGTCTTCCCCTCTGTGGTTGATTATCCTCCCTACATGATTACGATGACTACCGAGGTTGTATGGACGTGAGTAGCTGCTATTCATCTCTGATTCTCTTTTGATTTCAATTTCTTGGCCGCTAGCCAATACCCTACACCAACTAGCCCCAATTGAGGAAGTACCTTCTGCTTAACGTATAAAGAGATTTTACGACTGCGCTTACCCTTCGGGGTCGTTCTGAATGACACAACGGAGTTTCATTTTTCTTATCATACGAATGTGCATATATTCATTCTTCTTGGTTGATGACGATTTCTTGGAAATGTTCTGGACGGTTCAACGCGAAACGGAGCTCCATCTAGGAGGTCGTACGTAGGTAACGTACATGCATACCGTAGTTTTGCCGCGCTTTCGACGACTTGTGATATCATACGTTTTGCTTCATAGCTGGTAATTCAAACGGAGGGATTCTCGGAGAGTTTCTTTCATTCATCGGTAAAGCTTGAACTTTAGCTCTTCGTTATTTTAGTTCATACATTGAAACTCAAAAAAGCTCAGCCTAAACTTCAACAATGACTAGACGCGATGGGGAAATAAAATCACTGAAGAATTTACTGAACCCAACTAGTACAATAGAACCCTCGTCTTGTGACTCAATTCCTTCGAATTTTGCCTTGGAAATTGTTACAGTGAACTTACAGTAGACCATATCTGCAACGCGGATTTTTGGTCGTTGTTTCTCATTGAGGAACAATATAGATTTATCTAGGCCCCACCCGAAAATCTTTGAGTGCCAGGGCTGAGTGGTTGACCAAACGCCATGGTAACTTTTCATTCGCCCATTTCCGTTTATCCGTAGCACCATTACTTATTCTTTGACATTCTGGGGCTTAGAAAAATCCGGGTTGCAGATATGGTCTAGTACTAGGAGCTGATCAGGACTGGTATGTCATTTCCATCATCTCAGCTTTTGCTTATATTTCTCCCGCCTGTATATACAACGTGTAGATCGAGTGTTGATGTCACATCAACACGGTACATCTTTGTTTGGGTACTTATTCGAGTCCCTTTCCCCTCGCCTATATTACACCTAAAGACCTAAACACCAGTGCAAGTACAAAAGCCATTGAATACGTCTTTTCTGATCATGGTTTCTGCTTCCGATATAAATCCTAGTGTTAAAGCAACTTGAATCGACCCCTTAATAGTAGTTAAAGGTACATACTTAAAAGTTTCTGATGTTGCCCTGAGACCTTTCCTGTCCAAAGTTAGGCCATTCAGTCAATACAATTACTAATGAATTGCAGCGAATGTCAAGTTATCAAGTTATTATATAAAAATTGAGTTATCCTGATTTTACTTTTTGACGTACAACACCTAGCATGAACAGCAACTCAAGTTGGCCACTTAATGATAACTAACCATCGGTGCTTCTGACGTTGTTCTAAATCTGTCCTTGGTTTGACTATAGTCAATGAAAGGCAGCAATTACTTTGTTTATATTACTAGACATATACCATTCTACGTATGACCCAAGATAGATAATGAGTTTAAAAACCTCCACCAGCATTGTTAAAATAAGAAAATTTGGCAAAAAGATCAGAAAAGCTTTGGAGATCCAAATCACCAATGGAAAATGAGAGTCAGGAAGGGAAAGAATGAAGGGGCGGGAGACAGACAGAGGGATACAGAAAAAATACGTATCACTGAGAGTACACTTCTGGTTCCTGTAAAGCTGTTGATGTCCATAACTTAAAGATAAGGAATGGTAGGGTGAGATGTCTTCTTCGATTATTCAAGCCTCTTTTTGTCTCAACTTAAAGATCGCTATCGTCCAAGTTGTCGTAGATGGGGCAGAGTTGGTCCCATTGGTCTATAAAACGTGTTTTGTTTAGAGGTTATAAGGAGCCACTAGTAATGAGACTAAACGAACCGGTAGGGTCAATGACTGAGCTCCAGGAGTCGGCCCCTTCAGCGAAGACAATGGCGAGACCAGCCTCAAGATGCCAATCAATGTGGCAATGGAGGAACCAAGGACCAGCATTATCGGTGGTGAAGCGAATGGTGACATTGTCGCCAGTGTTACCAATCGCGACGACGTCACGACGAGGAGGGTTGACGTAGTTGTATTCTGTGCTTCCGGCACTGCGGACAACGTCGAAAGTGTGACCGTGAAGATGGAAGGGGTGCTGCAATCGACGATCGTGTTGGTAACTGTGAGTGATTACACCAATACAAGGTAACACGAGGAAAACGTACAGGACCACCGACAATACCGGCAGGCATGGATACTTCGATAGTGGAGTTCAAAGGAAGAGAATAGACGGAGCCTTCGGGAAGGAGAGAATCGGCAGTTTGAGCGCCGCTAAGAATCTGCAAGAGGACGGGAACAGAAGGAGGGACAAATTTGGCTCCGTTGACTTGGAAGCTTCCGTCCTGTTCAAGCCCGTTGGAACAGTGAGAAAGAGGTTAACAACTTGAAACTCGTGATACTGACAAAGGTGAATGCCAAGTTGATAGCGACATCTACTCCTCCAACCTCGGGCTCTCCGGGCGCACCGGGGTTCTCAAGGGGCTAGTCACATATACACTCGTTAATATTACTTGCGACTTCCCGGGAATAGAAACGTACCACAAGGTTAGCTTCGACCAAGGCATTGGTGCTGGTGTCTTCTTCGGTTCCTGGTTCAGAGTCTTCATCTGCACCGACGTATCTGAGGATGGCAGAGTTGATGCCTCCGCTGTATCCAGTAGTTCCAGTGCTAGGGTTGGCACGGATCCCTGATTAGAGTCATATCTATTAGCTATATTTCCTTTTGGGGGGAATAAGAGCGGGACATACAGTAGTTGTCAACATCCTGGTTAGCATTGAGCTATAATTGGAATTAACAGTAAGCAAGGATATAGGCAAAGAATGAAAATGCCAAATCTTACGATGAACGAATATCTTTGACCAGCGAAAATCTGAATCGAATCGACTTCGAGTTGTTCGTGGTTGACACCATCGGCTTCGATGACAGTCCTGTTCATGAGGCAATGAGAAGGCGTTCGCGGAGGAAGATGCAGCTAACATACATCGTGTGGCCGTCGATCTTGAAAACAAAGTTGGAGTCACAGGCGATGTTGACCAATCGCATACGATACCTTCCGGTATGTCAATATAAATGTTTATTTACTGGGAATAGAGAAAAGGCTCTCACTTCTTTCCTTGCTCGACGCTAATCACAGAAAGCTGGGTGGCATTTCCACCGTCGAAACGTCCGAGACCGTTAATGAGAGTAGCATCTTGAGCACTATAAATAAAAAGTCAATTGTAAATCGGTCGTGATTACAAGGAAGTCGAAATAAAACCAACGTACGGGAAAGTTAATGTCTCGGCTTTCGCGTGGTACCAGTCAGCAAGGGTGATGACAGTGTTTTCTACATTGGACCGGTGAAAGGCTGTCTTACAGCGTAAAGGAGTTAAGAATGCGTACCATCGTCAACATCGTACAAGTCCGCGTAAGGGTCATTAGGGTCATAAATGACCATAGCACCTCGGAGGCCGTCACAGTATTGAGTTGCTAATAGGAAGATTTTTGTTAGGCGATCTCTTGTTGTAAATCTATAAAGAGGACTACTAACAAAGGTGAGAGTGATACCAGAAGGTTCCGGCTTGGTCCGGAACATTGAAGTTGTACAGGAAAGAGTTTCCAGTAGCGATTGGGCATTGATTAATGAAAGCTGGTCCATCGGCCCAGTTGGTACCAGCTTGGAAGAGACCGTGCCAGTGCTGCAGAAATCAAATTGACCGTTATAAAACATCGATGACGAGGAATAATAAAAGGACTGACAATCGAAGTACTCTTCAGCATAGTGTCATCATCCAAGTTATTGACGACATTAATTTGGAAGTTATCGCCCTTTAAAGAAGCAAATGAATATTTCGAAAGTTTTATGCGAGTCGGTCACTGAGCCTACTTTGTTTCCGCTGATAACAGGACCGATCACTGTTCCTCCAGCAAGGGTGGCTGTACGAGAGAAACCATCGGGAGAGACCTCAGCAGCAGAAATGACCAGATCCGTAACGGGCCCAATCATTGCACCAACCGAGGAGCGACATGAGAGAGCGAGCAAAAGGAAAGAGGTGAAAAAACGAAAAGCCATCTCAAGGAAAGAAGGCTGAGAAGGAACACCGAAACTGAAGGCTTCAGCCAGAAAATCCAGCAGTCTTTATACTCAGTCTGTACAGACACTGACCCGGGAGAAGTTCCCCTGAATCCGACGTTCGCAAAGCTCGAACACTGCCGCAGCTTTGTGATAATGAGGCATTTGATGCACCATCTAAGTCTGAAAAGCCTGAGAATGAATTGAAGCACAATAATCCAAGGAGAAGATTCCGTCACAGGTAATTTGTGTCATTTGTGACCCGTTAGATGGACTGAGTTGAGTTTCCCATCCGAAGTCCCGGATGACAGAAAGACTCTAAGAAACAATTTACATGGTTCCCCTACTGAGGGTCAGCACTAGCGCTTGATTGATGTTGTGAAACAAGCGATGCGAAATTATTCCCACCGAATCCAAATCCAGGACTTGAGACTGAAATTAAGCTCGTAGGGGAGTCTGGTCCGCAGTTTTCAATAATTTGGGGAAAGGAACGGAATGCGCGATTAAGAAAGTCGCTACTGCTGGTACAAGGTCCAGGGGCACGATGGTGAAAGGTCAGGCTTTGTGCCAAAACATGCAAAACGATCGCGAACTTCGAGGTCACCTGATGGCTTTGAAATTCACGCGCTTGGCTCAGAGTTACAGCAACGTTCTATACTATAAACGGGACTCGCGAACGCTTCTAGCCCAACTTCCGAGTCGGGTCTCGAGCTGCACAAAAGAAAAGCGGGCACCCTCACCGTTTGATAGAAAATTCGGAAAATATCATCCATCGCTTTTCAAACAAGAGTAAGAGACTAAAAACGGCAAACGATACCCCGAGTGGCTTTTGACTGGCTTACAAGGTATCTCAGTGCGATGGAACGGTGTGTTCCTGATGTATAGGAGGAAGTAGCGGAGAATCTCCTGACGTTTTCAAAATCGTTCACTGATAGAAATTTACGATAGACGGAACGCAGACATATCGAGGGAATGCAGAGGCGGTCCCAGAGTTGTGTTCCTGAATCATGACCGACGTTCTCACTCGTCTTAGCCTCAAAGGCGGCCGTCTTGACATGTTCTAGGTGAGGTATTTTCCCTTGTATCAACGTCCCTTCGAGGAATACACATTCTTGCAGTGGTTCGTCGGGGCAGTAAACAGAATACTGTCTAGACATAAGGTATCTGCCTCCAATCAATATACGCAGATTGCAAACATATGGGGTTCGAATTTGTTTCCGTCGCATTATGATGTAGGTCGTCCGCCGGCTTCTTCACTGTACTTCCGTTGACATGAACATCTCGACGCAGATTTGCCTCGTCACGGCACCGAATATGCATGAAACTGAAGCCAAGAGATTACAAATGGTTCCTAGACCGTCTATCCGCTTTTCGGTGTTAAATTTTGTATTTGTCGGATTTCTTGCACGGGTACTTGCACACTCGAATACGTTTTCGTTCCCCCGATCCTCGAAATATCGCGAAACAATACGTCCAAAATTTCCCTTGATGTGTATGTGAAAAACTGTAAGGTATGTAGTGACCCAGGGGAGAGGTTGACAGAGCGGGGGCCGCACTCGTGCCGTGCTGCGGAGGACCCTTGCTTCAGTATGGATATGTCGTAGAGTGATATAAACTGTCTGATTCACGAGAGGCTTGATGTAGCCCATCCTCTCCCAATCGACTCCTCGAGCATTAGTAGACTCCTCAACTTTCTGACTTCTCGCAACATGAAATTCTCTCTCGCTTTTTTGACTCTCGCTGTCGCTAGCGTCAATGCTGGTATTGTAAGCCTGAGTCTATGCCTGTTACAGTATCCAGTGAGTCCGCCACTCACTTCGCGCTTTTTTAGGTTCAGAAGAGGGACGATCAAGATGCTACATCTCTCACTGGCCCCAGAACTATCACCGCGACCAAAGTCGCTCCCTCTTTGGTTGACTTTGAACCTTTCATGATTTCCGTTACGTCTGAGGTTGTCTGGACGTCAGTATCCTTTTGTACCGTCTCCGAGTCCACGACATATGTAGTGGATTAAAATTTACTGATTTACTGATGGCATCTCTCTCCTCATAGGCAATTCCCCACTCCGACTTCCAGTGCATAAGCAGAAGTTTATGTGAAGATATTCGAATTTCTTTTGGGCCAATACTTCGTTATATCGATGACGATAAATAACTATTAACATTCATTAATGGAAATTATACATTTGGGTAACAAACCTTGTCAATGACAAAGACGAGGTGGTAGTCGTTCTTTTTTACTGGTATATATTACTGGGTGAATCGATCTTGAAGCTTTAGCACTTTGTATGACAAGTATATCAAGGTGATCATCATCCAACTTGTCTTCATACCTTAGTTCAGAAAGAAAAGTGATTAAAATTTAGAAAAGGATCAGTCAACCGACACAAGAATCTCGCGCAGTTCGGGAGAGTTACGAGGCCGGAGTTTACGGCTTATCGGCAACAGTAAAGTACCCATGCGCAGCGATCGTCGATGGCCTACCTCCCTTTGATGAGTAGTTGTTTGCCAAATAAATGGTGCCATCCCAAAGACACTCATTCGAGAAGTATATAATATACATAGTAGAGGACAATTAAACAATGAATACCTGATTATTCTCAAGCTCGAACTACCAAGTGCAACTGGAGAATGCCGTCGGCCGACAGGGAAACCGTAAGATTGGAGAACTGGCCTCGTAACCCATCGTTTCATCGTTGCTCGCATGCTCTCATCGTTTTTGTCAGTAATGAGGGATCAATTTCAGTCAAAAAGCCCAAGTACTTATAACCCCAACAAAATCGAGGTCCTGGTGGGGCCCGACCAGTCTATACAGCGCACCAACAAAACATATCATTCAAGCAAGTCCGTACCGCAGATTACTCCAATTCAACAATCAAAGAGATACTAGTTAGGCAGAACAGAAAGTGACCACTTGTTTGTATTACTGTTGAAGGTTGCTTCAGTGATAGTTCCAGGAGATCCAACACTCTCAAATCCGACCCGCAACTGCATGCCAGGCGTCTTGAAATCAGCGAAAGAGTATAGAATTACGGAGCTGTTGACGACTCCGAAACGTTGGTTGGTGACACATTGTGTACAGCTTGGCCCATGAGCCGAGATATTGTTGATATACTCGCTCAAGACACCGTCGGGAGAGTAGTAGTACACATGGGTCTGATAATTTCGGTGAGTTTTTAATATTGCTCTTTAAAGTCAAGTCCAGACTACTCACTCCATGGAAGACTCCAGCGGATGTCCAGAGGGTAGCTGCGGTGATTGGGGTACCATACATGACTTCGTTTGCAGGTACGACTTCCTGGAGACCACATTTCTGGTTGCCATTTCCGATAAAAGCAGTAGTCGTACAAAGACGGATAATGGAACCGTTGCGAACTTGGTAGTAGAGCTGGGTGGCACCTTTCCCTTTGTCGTTACGAACAGCGACGGCTTCTCCGACGGCATCGACTGGAAAGAAATTCACTGCGGCTTCTACACCAGCAATAAAAGCGATGGCCTAGAAATTTAACAGAGTGAAATCGAGCTATCGGACAATCGGAGTTATTTACTCACAGTGGCTGCGAGTTTGAGGAGTTGCATATTGGCTTGAAGCTTTGGAATCCAGATTACTGACTTTTATAACTCTAGAGCGTCCCTTCGAGGAACATACGGAGATAATTTGGAGCAAGGACGGCAACGAGTCCGAGTAGTCAAAATTATTTCAAGAGAAACACCGTCTGATTATCTAGATTGCCATTAGTACATCATTCGGCTATACTTATCTAGATTTGATCAAGTACGTTTGTTCAAGGTATCTATTTCCCTCCGAGTCGTAAATACCTGAGCATCAGCTTTGTGCTTAAGTTTTGTGGTTTATTATAAGGAATCATTGCAAACTTGAAACGGTTATGAAGTGAAGTGGGTCAACGCAAGCGTGACAGGTACGAGGCCTGAAATGGGCTCATCAACTGTCACTGGGCCAAAGAAGTCAGGCACAGAGGCTTCCAATCCAACACGCAGGGTAAGAAGCCGGAGTTCCCAATGCCTGATTGATAAAGGTATCGACAAACACGATTCCTCCTTTCAGTCGGCCTCATAACTGAATTGGAATAGAAGTACTAGTGATCATCCAGCCTGAGCCGGTGAAGCAATAATAATTTTACGTTTCAAAGTGTTTGGATTACCATAACTCGATGGTACAACAACCCACCAAAAGATATTCCAAGAGCTGATCTGTGTCATTCTCAATGTTCATGCAAGATGTTCTTCAAGCTGGTCTGGCCCATCAACATCATGATCACATCTGCTTTCAATTTGAAGCTCGAAGACCAAGAATATTCTTGGTTCTTGGTGGACTTAGACAGTTGAAAGCGATCAATTTTCACGGTCTACTCACCTGAAATAACTCATTGCCGAGGATGTTGGAGTCACATAATTCATCCAGGCTATTCGAATTTCTGTTGGCCTGTTCCCGAGGTATCACGGAAGTTTGCTCTGCTGCATCATATGGAAGAGGTGGTCAGACAATTGAAATGATTCAAATTTAAGAGTGTGGTAATCAGCCACTTCAAGCTGGTTTTCACATGTTTGAAGGATGATTCAACGATGGCCAAGATTTAGACTCGAACCACTCACTTGCAAACTTTTGATGACAGTCGATCAAAATTGTTAGCTTCGCCGACGGTGTGATCGACTGTCATCACAACTCTTGCGAACGACTGGCTCGAGTCTAGCCAAGATTCGAGCGGCTTGAGACCAAACCACTCCCTTTTCACTCGTCTTCCGACAAAAGTTATCAAGCTTTAGAGTCTCTCTAGTAGCTTGAAATGTTTGCAGGTAACTTTTGGAGAAGCAGTACCCATATACATTTTGTCTGACTCCGAACTCTCAGGTACATTACAAAACTACCGGTGATATTTAAACGTTTTCAGTTGCAACAATACTTTGCTTCCGGAAACAAATCCACCCTTGGTGGTTATCACCACGTGGGCTCGTTTTATCCCGTCGATAGCAATGGCAGAACCATTCAAGATGTGTGTGATAATTCATCTTGAAATGCTGTCAGGAAGGTGCGGGCGAAAGGCCCAAAACTCTGAGATTACGATGCGCTCTTTTTCTATCGCATCTGCTGCTCGCACTTCGTCAGAAGCAAAGTTCATCCAACTAAATCTCTCCAAAAGCTCGGAACGATCTGGATCTCTGTCGAGCTTCAAAGTTGTGATGTGTAGCTTCATTTTCGTTACGTCGTGTTCAGGGCTTCCATTTCACTAAAGATGCTGCTAGCGCTTCTAGATGTTTTTATCATTCACTGCTATTCAGTTCTGCCTATTTCCCTCAAGATACGAAGCAAAAAGTGTCGACATCCGAAATGAACCCGATATGTATGGTCCGAGTGTCTATTAGTTCAAGTCATACTGGCTATCTACATATTTCAGGATTGACATTCAATATTGAATACCCACACTACTGTTGACCAGGTGGGTTTTTTCTTTGAGATTGGGTCTCCAACACAAGATCGTCCGACTTTTGCAATAACTTCATCCCTCCTACTAATTAGAACTTGAAATTCGAGTGTCTCATGATTTCCGTACCTTTTCGAGTGATCAAAAGTGTACCCAAACCTTCGCCAAATATCACGCATTCAAAGACTGTATAACAGTGAGGGGAATTGTACATACTATATAAGTGTGGTCCAAAAATGGTTCGATAAATACCAAAGCCATGTACCCAAATATAATAGAATGAAGATACCACGCTCCCTAATCCTCACTATGTCTCAGATACATAGGCCAAGATCGGGCTGTTTTTGTCACCAGAAATTCTGGGTATCGCTGCGAGGCGTAGCCTGTCCAGTACCAAACCTCTGGAAGACCTCTTTGTCAAGTGCACTGGCATTAGATTTAGCTCTAGTGAGCGTTCCCGGGCCAGCCTGTGAGTTATATATTCCATTGCTACTGCTGCTAGTGGTTGGCTCATCACTAAATATATCAATGAGAGGTTCTATCGGCTGTTCTGGTATCGGAATGGGTGTGGATACTTGGGATGGAGATCCGACAGCAACACCGCCGTAGATGCTGTATGCGGCGGAGTTACGGTCGGAGAATACCTCCTTACCCAGAGCAGTAGCGGTCGTTTTCGCTATTGCACGCTCGGCCCAAGGATCGGTGTAACCTGGGCTGCTGACTCGACTTGGCGCTGAGAAAGGTGTAGTAGGCCGGTAAGAGCTCAGGCCGGTATCTAGGACCGGTGCCATCATCGCAGAAGGGTTATAAGTCGGGCTGCTATGTTTTGTGTCCGAGGAAAATCCTCCACCTATAGCGCTAGCGTTACTGCTGGACACTGATGGGACATCGTAAGTGTGCCACCGCAAGCGTGGCAGGTACGAGGCTTAGAATGGGCTCATCAACTGTCACTGGGCCAGGGAAGTCAGGCTTCTTGATCCAACACGCAGGGTAAGATGCCGGAGTTTTATAATTAATAAAGGTATTGACAGACAAACAAGACCACATCGGTGACCGACCGAGGCGAAAAAGTTGCGTGTAAAGAGGATTCCTCCTTTCAGTCAGCCTCGTAACAAACTTCAAAAATTTCGGTCTAATGATGCATTGAAAATATCCAAGGACTCGAGTGCCAATATACCGCATGAGACTCCGTATTTAAGGTCATTACGAAAAATGGTATAGGAACAGAGTAAACCTCACTGCTTGACATCAACGCCGGCTCTTATTCAAGTATCACATACCATTTTGTCACAGCTTGTGGCTTGCGGAAATACTTAAAGGCATGGCCATGAGCATAGAACGAAACCTGGTGTTAGAAACTAAGCGCTGAGCGCTGAACAGCTGAACCCGAAAAAATGTCCCCCTCCTCGTCTGTCTCAAGTCCCAACCACGAGTTTTCGGTACTTGATCAGGCAACTCAGGCCTCACACTATGCAGCAGTCAGCTCCTTGATGGTACGTACCAGAAGACTTGAATTTGATTTACCTAAAAATACATCCCTTTACTAATTCATGGTTATGCATAAGCAGATGGTTGCTTGGGACATCTTAACAAACATAGATGGTGAAATCGAGCTCTATTTTGAACGGAAACTCAGAATACCGACTGTCGTATATATGTTCTGTCGGTGAGGGTTTCCTTTTTTTATTCTGCATTATTCCGGTCTTCTAATAGTCGAGTATAAAGAATTGCTTCAATATTTTACGCCCTAGTTGCCACACTATTCCTTGGTAAAGTTTTCAGAAATATCCGTTACCCACTGCTACCACTTAAAGTGAATATAGTCCTCGACATACCAAATTGTGAAGAAACAGAATTCATTATCCCACTTATCCCACTAGCTGTCGCTGCCTCCACTAACTCAGTTTCATTCCTTTTTCTCCTCCGAGTACACGCAGTATTTCACGAGAAACGTAAGGCTCAAATATTCTTCACCACTTTCTGGGTCATCTCCGCTGCGACATCTGGTCTGTATTTCAAGTTTGGAGATGCAGAGCAATCCATCGTCGACCCCCGGAAATGTGCCTTTAGAGAATTACACCCTGCAACCAGCTTAGTGGCAATGGGCTTCTTTATGGTGTTTGACACCATGGTATACCTAGCAATATCATTTCGCCTATTCAGAATTTTCCAGTTTGAAAGAAATGTGGAAAACCTACTTAAAACAGGGCTACAACACCGAACTTCCTCTTTCTTTACTGGGAGATGTCTACCCGCATTTTCGAGGAGCTTTCTACGAGACGGACAACTATATTATACGTGGGTAAAAGTCCTCCTTTACCAAACAATACAACCGAGTTTCATACACATCTCACACAGGATATCATTTCTTGTTAGTATTCCGGTGATCATGCTCTCCATCCTTCCATCTATACCGACCCAGTACAATCCCATAGTGAACATTCCATATACAACTCTGCTAAGTGTTCTTGCCTGCTATGTCTTTCGAAGCGCCAAGTTAGGAAAGATAAGGGAGGAGAGTCTTAGTATTCCTAGTTTACAGATTCTATCCCAGAAGGGTCGTGCAGATAATTTACGGAGCAACGATACTTAGCATTCTCTTAGGTCTGGATACTCCCCGTGTTTTTTTATTGCTTGCTAGAATAAATATTGACAAAGCCTGCAACGCCTTCTATTGTAAACAAGACCAAATCTACTACCATTGCCCCGATATATCAGCGTTGCTCATCTTCAGCCATCCGTATGATCGTCTTTTTTCGTCTATTTTCCGACATCCGTATGGTCGTCTCCTTTCCTCTTTCCGTCACTAACGGTCAAACGTCTGAACTGATGTGATCCAATGCGGCTGTGTCTTACTTCTGGTAAGGCAACTAGTACGGTGAAGGTTCAAAAGGCATTCGGCACTTCATATCAGGTTCACCGCAAGCAAGGTCGGAGCCGACGCAGTCGGCACTTCCCTGGTCTTAAATACACTTTGTTATAATTAGGGGATGACAAACCTGCAGATTCAAGCCGGACATAACTCGGCGCTCCAGCTTCAGGAGTGATATGATGCCTTGATGCATAAATGCATGTTACACTCGTCCTTCGACAAAAGTTGTCAAGTTTTAGAGTCTCTCTAGTAGCTTGAAATGTTTGCAGGGAACTTTTGGAGAAGCAGTACCCATAGACATTTTGTCTGACTCCGAACTCTCAAGTACATTACTACCGGTGATATATTTAGTAAATGTTTTCAGTTACAACAGTACTTTACTTCCGGAAACAAATCCACAGTCACTCTTTGTGATTATTACCACTTGGAAAAGGGCTCATTTTATTCTATCGACACGCGGGGGAATCGAATCTGATAGAACCATTCAAGATGTGTGTGATAATTCATCTTGAAATGCTGTCAGGAAGGTGCGGGTGAAAGACCCAAAACTCTGAGGTTACGATGCGCTCTTTCTCTATCGTATCTGCTGCTTGCACTTCATCAGGAGCAAATTTTATCCAACTAAATCTCTCCAAAAGCTCGGACCGATCTGGATCTCTGTCGAGCTTCAGAGTTGTGATGTGTAGCTTCATTTTCGTTACGTCGTGTTCAGGGCTTAAGTCCATTTCACTAAAGGTGTTGCTAGAGCTTCTAGATGTTTTTATCATTCACTGCTGTTCAGTTCTGCCTATTTCCCTCAAGATACGAAGCAAAAAATGTCGACGTCCGAAATGAACCCGATATGTATGGTCCGAGTCTGTATCTATCAGTTCAAATCATGCTGGCTATCTACATATTTCAGGATTGACATTCAATATTGAATACCCACACTACTGTTGACCAGGTGGGTTTTTTCTTTGAGATGTGGGTCTCCAACACAAGATCGTCCGACTTTTGCAATAACTTCATCCCTCCTCAGGCTACTAATTATAACTTGAAATTCGAGTGTCTCATGATTTCCGTACCTTTTCGAATGATCAAAAGTGCACCCAAACCCTCGCCAAATATCATGCATTCAAAGACTGTATAACAGTGAGGGGGATTGTACATACTATATAAGTGTGGTCCAAAAATGGTTCGATAAATACCAAAGCCATGTGCCCAAAATATATTAGAATAAAGATACCACGCTCCCTAATCCTCACTATGTCTCAGATACATAGGCCAAAATCGGGTTATTTTTGTCACCAGAAATTCTGGGTATCGCTGCGAGGCGTAGCCTGTCCAGTACCAAACCGCTGGAAGACCTCTTTGCCAAGTGCACTGGCATTAGATTTAGCTCTAGTGAGCGTTCCCGGGCCAGCCTGTGAGTTATATATCCCGCTGCCACTGCTGGTGGTGGTTGGTTCATCACTGAATATATCGATGAGAGGTTCTATCGGCTGTTCTTGTATTGGAATGGGTGTGGATATTTGGGATGGAGATCCGACAGCAACACCGCCGTAGATGCTGTATGCGGCGGAGTTACGGTCGGAGAATACCTCCTTACCCAGAGCAGTAGCGGTTGTTTTCGCTATTGCACGCTCGGCCCAAGGATCGGTGTAACCTGGGCTGCTGACTCGACTTGGTGCTGAGAAAGGTGTAGTAGGCCGGTAAGAGCTCAGGCCGGTATCTAGGACCGGTGCCATCATTGCAGAAGGGTTATAAGTCGGGCTGCTTTGTTTTGTGTCCGAGGAAAATCTTCCACCTATAGCGCTGGCGTTACTGCTGGACACTGATGGGACATCGTAGCCATAATGTTCTGATGGCGCTCTACTAGGTGCCATTTCTAAAGATCCATAAGAAGGCAGAGGAGTGCTTGATAAGGAAGGGTATGAGAAGTTCGTCACTGTAAATTAAGAGTTAGTGGATCGATTCAAAAAATCTTTGAAATAAGACGAGTCGCAACTCGTTCAAAAAACAGATCTCTAACTTACCTTGACCTTGTCGAATTCTATATCCCATCTCTCTATCTCTTTCCGACGAATATCCCCCATAAGCCAACAGACCATAATCCTCTGTTCTATCTGCACCTGTACTACCAGCCCCAGCTACGCCGGCCGTAGCAGCAGTGGTAAGTCTAGTATCCCAACCTGATCCTACTCCTAACGGTCTCGTCTCGGCATTTGGGGTAGCATTAGTACCCAGTCCTCTTTCCGACATTGGGCTGTTTGGTACATCTGCGTACACGTACCCTCCCCCTGATGAACGTATCGAATCACCTTCGTGATCGTTATCAAGATGATTATTATTGCCTCCTCCCTGAGCAAAGTTCCCTCCAAGACTGCGACTACGACTCGGAGCCATTCCACCATAATTTCTTTTGCGCTTTAGTAGGAAGAAGAGGATTGCTAGTAGGAGAGCGAGAACGACGACTCCGACAGCGGTGAAGGTCCCGATCACTGCTGGTCTGTTTGATAGAAATCTGTTTAAATTTTCTAATAGATGGATATCATGGAGAAGAAGGACAGAGAAGCAAAAACAAAAACAAAAAACAAAAAGAAGGTCATCACAGACGAGCATACTTCTGCATTCCCGTTGATACTTGTGTCCACCATCATCACCGTTTCTCTCAATCCCCTCCCGAGTATCAGCTGTAACTGCCTAAGTATCCAAGTCCACAATAACATGTCCATGGTGATTGCGTGACTGCCGCGGTATCTCAACAGATTTATTTATAGAGAGTGAAAAGAAAGGGTGATGTATATCAGACATGTCAAAACTCACGAGTTCGGATGTTTCGATCCATCTGTTGAGGTTTCCACCGCCAACGCTGTTGATGATGTGTCTAGTGATGAGGATGGCGTGCTTGAACTAGTGGTAAGGGAAAGTGAAGAACTCGAAGTGGAGGAGACGGTAGAGGTTGAAGCAGAGGTGGATGTCGAGTCAGAAGACCTTGAACGTGTTCTGGAAGATGTGCGAGATGTGGACGGGGAATTGGAGATTGTTTCCGGTATCGATATCGTAGTCGAAGAATCGGTGGTAGACAGTGTTGTAGATGCTGGGGGAGGTGGTATACGTAGATCAGAAGTGATAGATTGCCCTGTCGGTGTTTGTGTGCTCTGAGCAGGTGTAAGAGGTGAAGATGTCGAGCTGCCTGGCGTGGGACTTAGTGAAGAATCTGCTAGAGAAGTTGATGATTCTCCTGGTGTTGTATCCGTGGTATCTGATGATGAAGTAGCGATCGTAGAACCTGAGTCACTGGAGCCATCACCTCCACTTGATGAATCCACAGTGGACGTAGAACCTGAGTCACTGGAGCCACCACCTCCGCTTGATGGAGCCGCAGTGGACGTCGAAGAGCTCGGTTCAATAGACAGACTAGCTGAAGCCGATTCTACGGTCGAGCTCGAGCTGGTGTCGGAGAGAGTACCTTCAGATCTTGTTGAGTCAGAAGGGGTACCATGGGAAGAATGGTTAGATTGACATTTTAGTTAGGTAGAGTTTTTCTTCCAGGTTCTTTAATGTAGACGCACGACGAGGAACTAATGGAGTCACCTATTGTTAAGTAGGAAATTCGTCAGGTGAGAATGTCTTAAGAAATGATTTTAAAAGACGCACTGCTCATAGTACCAAGAGAACATGAACAAGAAAAAGTGGAAAAAGCAGCAGAGACCGAAGAAAAAAGAGGTATTCCCGCTGAAAGAGTGACAAAGGTTAGGAAGAGAGAGGGTATCAGCGACGTGTCTAGATATCAGAACGTGCTAGGGGCGTAACCGATAGCTTCGCAATGATGGGTCTGACGGGAACCGCTTTTTTGAACAGATGTGAGATGAAGAATCAAAGAAAAGAATACATCCGAGTCGTGCAAATTTTTATAAACCGTGTACCTCGCTTCCATGGGCGCCTAAAATCCAATGCATAGCCCCTTGTGATAATTTGAGTAGGCATCTCGACCTGTATGGGGACGTTGATGGAAGGGTTGTTTCCATCAGATAGCGGGAAGTTTCTAGAATAAAGAACAGAGAATTGGAGATGACTCAGTATAGATATCGCACTTACCAATATTAATAGCTAGTAGGGCTCGTTCTTAACTTGAATGTCAACCAGATACGAGCTCGAAGCGACGACGAGAAGTCACAGTAGTACCTCTGTTGATCCGTACTACTCTTAGTCGAAATGAAAGAAGGTTTAGAGGCCAAAGCTTGAAAATAGGGAGAACTACTCCCCTCCTTAACTAGCTGGAATGGGAAGAAATGACGTGTGATTACATTTCCATTTCCGATCGAAGGCAGCCCGATCACGAGACCTTTAGTGACAGGTGACAAGTCATTAGTTGATGTGACTACGTGACTGCTCACAACGAAACTTGTCGGAGCGCCTGGTTGGTGCCGACATTTTGCGTATGGACTTTGTTCAGGGACATGCTTTCCTTTTTCATGGACTTCATTACTGGCGAGAACACCCCAAGGAAATTCAACAGGTCTGGGGCTCGCTTCAAGGTCTCAACTCAATGTTCGTATTCGCAGTCATCGGTGCTATTCCCCACCGCCTATCCACTACCACGAAACTCTTGTCTGAATACCCATGATCTCGGGGATTTCGTGGTCTAACACGTTGAAAACGCGAGTTTGTTCGATTGTCGATGGTCAATTCGCCGTCATATCGCCTGTCCAATGGTGTTCCAGCTCCCAACCGCACGTTTGAGGCGAGTTTTTTAGTCAGTATAATGTCCTCGTGTTGCCCCTTGTCTGATTCTCCATTACGTTCTCCTCACAGTAAACGCTGTCCTTTCTAGTTTTTACGCATCTCAACAGCATGTTATCAATGTACATCTCATCCGTTCTCGGTCTCGAGTACACGATTCCGAGTAATCGATGTGCGTTGAACTAGTCGCATCTTCCATCACTTGTCCTCTAGCACTGGATTGGAAGACCTCTACAGGTTTAATCCTGTATGATCTGATCTCGCACAACACACACCCCTTTTCCATTGAACTTTCTTCTATTCGTTGTTTGAGTGGCTATTTCCGTGTCTCAAACACACCTTAAGCGGAGAGACAGTCGTGTTTCTCGGAATTACCGATCTCAAACCTTGTCCCGGTTGTCACATTAACGAATCTGAATGTATACAAACGAAAATGGGGAGGGTCGTGTGCCACGGTATATGGTATAACCACGTACCACGTAGGCCACGAGAACAAACGGCTTTCTACTACGCGTGCTTACTTGCTGCGAAAAGAGGGCTGGGCAAGGTGAGGTGTAGTTTGACAGCGGGGTGGATATATACCTCGCATTGGCCCCTCCTTCCCTTTCCCTTCAGAAGGGGCTAGTCCCATATTCTTTGTCGTCAAAGTCTGCGCGACTTTTTGCTTCCCTCTCTTGCTGATATTCTGGTCTTAACCTACGAGTCTTTTGGACTGTAGTTATTACTGGTACGAGAGGTGAGCGTCTCTGTCCGTTTAAGAGCTCGGTTTAGGTTGCTGACCCTCGTTCCCTCAAGCCACGTAAAAACTCATTTTCTTCCTCAGTGTTTTTTTTTTCTATTTCTGGTCATCTTGGGTCTCCATTTTTCTCTATTCAGCTCTCTATTTCGATATAATCTCCACTTAAAACCCTCCTAAAAAAATCTATAATCTATCTATATCGTCAAATTATGCCTCGACCCGCTTCCGCATTCTTACGTGGCAGTGTCACCGACGTCGAGACCGACACCGACCGAAGTCTCAAATCTAAATCCGTCCTTCCAGACCGCGTTCTCAGCATCCTTCGGGGGAGAAAACGCGGTGAACGAAAGTCTAGTTTCCTCGGTAAAGGTGGTTCTCCCGCTGGAGGAAGCGATGACTCGGGTCACGAGAAGGAGAACGAGAATCCTAGAACCACCACTCCTGGTGGAACGACGAGGAATGGATCTGGAACTCAACTCAGTAGTGCGTTGACTTCTCAGATCGATTCTTTGAAAGCCGAGTTGGAGAAGGAGAGGTCGAGCATGGAGAGTAGGAAGGAGGACAACGAGAAGTTGAGAGAGGAGAACGACAATCTCAGAAAGGAGTTGGAGGAGGTGAAGACGAAGTTGGATGCTTCGGAGAAGGAGAGAGAGGAGAGTTTGGAAACGTTGGGAAAGGAGGTGGAGGAGAAGGAAACAGTGATGAAGGAGTTGGAGGAGATGACGAAGGCGAGGGAGTCTGTCCTTTTGGAGCTTGCAGAGGTTAAGAAGGAGGTCGAGGCGAAGAAGGAGCAGGCTATCAAGGCCGGGTCTGAGCTCGAGGCTGCTATCGCTGCGAAGGAGGAAGCTGAGCGCGCTGCGGAGGAGGCGAGGAAGACTCAGCTGGAGGCTCAAGCTAGATACGAGGAAGAGAGGTCTGCGAAGGAGAAGGCCGAAAAGGCTAAGGAAGCGGCGGAACGTGACGCTGAAGCGAAGGCACAGGTTGCTAGAGAGCAATCGCGGAACGCTGACGTGGCTAGGGAGTCCCTGCAGCTTGCGCTCGACGACGTCGAGAAGCTGAGCCAGGAATCCGCGGGGTTGAGCAAGACGTTGGAGGAGTTGAAGGCTGAGAAGGAACAGGTAGATGAAGAGGTCGTAGCGTTGAACGAGTTAGCTGAAGAGCGTCGGCTCGAGGCCGAAGACGCTAAAGCTACGATGCTGGACGTTAGGGCGCAGTTGAAGGGAGCACAAGATAAGATGGCGGAGAGTAAAGGGCAGCTGGACAGCGTCAGTACTTTGGTGAAGCACGCTGAGCACCAGGCCAAAGCTACGGAGGACGAGCTTGCCCGTCTACGGGCATTGATCGATGAGGAGCGGGTGAGGCGGGAACAAGCGGAAACAAAGTTCAAGGACGCAGAGATGCACTTGCAGCAGCTCGTTCAAACGAACAAGGAGAGTCGAGATGCAGAAGAAAAGACGCGCAATCAGCTCAGGAGCGTTATTGCTCGGAACTTGTCTAGAAACACCTCCACTTCGTCTCTTTCCGTCACCTCTCCCACCTCTCCTTCACCCCAGGACTACGAAGCCGTCAGGAAAGCCCGTAAATTCAAGGAAGGCTTCCTTCATTTCGCCGTCGTGGGTGCCGCTGGTTGTGGGAAGTCTTCCTTGGTCAACGCTCTTCGCGGTGTCCTCAACGCTACTTCCACTGCAGCTCCCACTGGTCTCCAGACTGAGCTCACCACTACCACTATCGGCCGTTACCAAGACCAACGTCCCGGCTGTCGCATCATCTGGTATGATGTCCCAGGGTCGGGGTCTAGCACGACACCTCAAGCGGACTATTTCAACCGACAGGGGTTGTACGTCTTTGATTGCATCTGTCTCGTTTGGGACAGTCGTCTGACAGCAGCCGACGTTTCGGTGTTGGAGTCCTGCATTCGGTTGAAAATCCCTGTTTATCTCGTTCGCACCAAGTCGGACGTGCACTTGCAGGACCTCGAAGACGTGATGAGAGCCAAGATTGAAGCTGATGTAGGTGCAGGGACTGGGACGGATTATGCGAGGAGGAAAGCGGCCAAGTTGAGCGCGGTTTCCGGGGATGCGTTGGGGAAGTATATTACTCAGACGAGACAGAGCGTGGATATGAGTTTGAGGAAAGCGAAGTTGCCTCCGGTTAAGACGTATATGGTTTCGAGCAAGTCGGTGCTCAAGCTCATGCAGAGTGGGACGGGAGCGACTCCGGATGGGGTGAAGGTGATTGATGAGAGGGATTTGATAACGGATGTGACTACGCAGAAGAAGACGAGGAGATGAGGATGAGGGGGATACACGGGTTTCGCTGGACGATGTTTTTCTTTTGTTTTTCCTGTGATGATTGACGATCGATTTTACTGATTACGAGTGCACGTTATACATGACTGACCATGCATTAGGCATTATGATATGTGTAGAGACTATACCTAGCGATGCTAATAATGAATTCTCTCTTTCTTTCAAGATAACGACTTTAGTAGCACTCGAGGGTCCTTCTGAAATAAATTTTACGCATACAAAACAGACGTATATTCTAAATTTTAGTCATTGACTCGCTATTGCAATGACCAATTCCTCCAAGAACCCTAGAATAAACGTCTCCAGACCCTCTGAGCTGCGTTTCGCGCAGGCTTCTCTACATATGATCTTTCATATTCATCAACCAGTTTTCTTTCCGCGTCAAAAAGTTCGATCTCTTCGATTCTTTTAAACTGTAATTTTTTTGAGAATCAGTTCTCAATGATTTACAAGAAAATAACGAGGGGCACTCACCCTTGTCTTGTTAGCGACCTTGTACCACACGTAACAGAAGGGAGAGATTATAATGATCAGGTATGAGAACACAAATGTGGGTGGGTCCCAATTCCCAGGAAGAAACACTGTATAGCCGACGATAAAGGTCATGACAGTCGTGAAGAAGAGCGCATAGTATCTGAATCCGTTATGTTGACATTTGATTAATTGATTTCAAACGGAAAGATTGCCAACCACTTACGTGCAAAAAGGTTGAAAAGGTCCTTTGAAAGGTAAGGTATTACGATCTATCCCTTGATACTTGAGGGCCTGGTGTATTCGAAAGAATTAGAGCTTATGTGCTATTAGAACCATGATATGTTGGAACCGACCTGATAAAAGCGAATATACGTGAAGCAGATGTACGCATAGTTGAGGGTCGTCGACGCCGTGACGAGGTCAACGAACCTTCGAAAGGGAGAATGTCAGTGGGGACGAAAGGTTATTGCCATCGGCAATAACCGATAACTCACCAACCCAGTACCTTTGCTGATCCACTGCTTACTTGCATAAAGGCCAAAAAACCAAAAGCTAACGTTACACCAACGCAAAAAATCGGAATACCGTCTTTGGTGCATTTCCTCAACCACCTCGATCCAGGTGCTTTCCCTTCCAAAGCCAGACCGTATAAACATCTGCTCGCACAGTACATATAGCTGTTTCCAGCCGAAAAGACTGAGAGCATGATCAAGACGTTGACGAGATGAGATAGACCGTTGATTCCCATGTTTTGCATAGCGATGACATAGATCGAAGAACCAGCGCCAGGAGCTGGATCGTTTAAAGAGTTTACCAAGGCTGGATCGTTGTAAGGGACAAGGATGCCCATGCATAGAGCTCCTCCAACGAAGAACGTGGCAAGTCGGAGATACGCTGTTTGGAAAGCACGCGGTAAGGTGGTTCTTGGGTTCACTACTTCGCCTGCTGTCATTGAGAAATATTCGGGTCCTGTTATACCATGAAGGAGTTGTATTCAGTCTAGTGCAGCTGTTTGATTGTTTGCGTTTTTAACGCACCGCAGATAGTAAACGCTGCTTGAATAAGACATGCTATGAATCCCATAAATCTGCCCGTTGATCCTGTTTTGAAGTATTCTGCAAACGGCGTCCCCTGAGAGCGTTTTCAATTCAGTACAGTCTTCTAGAAGTGTAAATGTAACATACTGGAACTTTCGAGGCTGGGAGGATAGTAGTCAGAGAAGCATCATTGAGTTCGTTAGCAATTTTATGCAAAAATTTGACGCTCACGATTCCAATTCCGAAATCCGAACACATCGTGTTGAGGGTTACCACCTAGCATCGTGATGAAAGTGAAGACCATCAGTCCAAGCGCCAGAATGATCTTGCCGCTGGCCAGCCAAAATTCGGATTCTGTTGGTCACAGATTTTCGGTAAAAGGGATGCTAGGAATGATCATAAATAAGATACCTCCATAAAACTTGACAGCAAAGACATTTAGGCATCTAAAGACACATTATTCAAGGCTTAAAACTCGAAGGCAGTTCTTACTCACGCGTAACAAACCAAGACGAAAACTATCACTGCTTCTATAGGAATCTTATCCGTCCAAAAATGTAACATAAGGTTGAAGGCAGTGATTTCGAACGGGATCAAGACGGCGATCATCAAGAAGCAGTTTAACCCTACGCAGACTCCAAAGGCTGGATCGACAAAGCGTTCTGAGAACCTGATCTATGAGATCAAAATCAATTTCGAAAAGGTAAGAACGTGAACGGTTAATACGCACATAAGGTGAAGAAATGGGGATCCAAGAGACCATTTCTGCTGTAAAATATTTTAACAAAGTGGTAGTCAAAGCACACGAATAGCTCGAACGACTCACAAAGACAATTGTTCACGGCCATGACCACTGTCGTCCAAAACGCAAATGCTATCAATAAACTCCCTGGACCTCCTTTTACCATCGTGAATCCGACCTGAACAAAGAGCGATGTTCCAATAGTCCCTGGTCGCGAAGTGTAAACGGTTCGGAAGAATTAACGTCCAATAAAAATCTCTTACCTCCCATTCCAATAAGCTGAACATGCCTACTCTAATGAGAATTTGAGTCATCTTTCACTCTGTTTTTGGGCGTGGCTAGAACCTTACCTTCAAAGTTCGGTGAGTGTGATCAGCGATTGATGACGTTTCACTCGACTCTTCGAGTTTTTCAGCATCGTAGCCCCCGTCCTCTTTCTCTGCTGGGTCGTTCATCTGCTGTCACTACGACTTGTTAGAACCTGGAGAGAAAAAGAAAGAAGGGAAAGTAGCACGATACGAAATTGGAAGGAAGCGATAAGTCTATTTATCGTTTCATTTACACAGTGTAGATAGGGTGTGAACTTCATGCTGTATGCAAGTAATGAGCCGAGAAAGAGCGGGAAGGAGAGCTTCTGAAACGGCAGAGATAAGGATACGTAGCTTCTCAAGGCTCCCCATGCCCTTCATGTGACAGGAACGGAGCCAGAGAACGTCGCGTGATCGTGACGGTAGTCGCTTGAAAGGGCAACGAAAATAGAAAAAAATTGAGTTTATCATTCAGATGATTCAGCAAAGGCATCTCAGGTCAAGCTATGGATCACCACGCACGGTATCCTGGAGCTCCATACTGACGAATTCAGTCCCATCTGCAGATAGCGAATATGGCTTGGCTACCCCATCGAATACTGGTACTAAAATCCAAAACACTTTGATTGGAGTGGGCTGACTCGGAGTCGGAGCTCGTCAGAGTTGGAGTCGGGTTCCTCTTTCAAAGGGACAGGCCATCGCTAGCACTCCAACCTGCAGGTCACCCTGAGCCAAACATGCCACACCAAAACCTCGTCATTTTAAAGAGTAATCAGCTTTGGGCATTTGGGCATTTGGAATGTCTTTCGGGAGAAGGGGTTCATCAATCTTCTACGGCAAAAAAAGGAAAAAAATCTTTTTGTCACGGTGACATCGTGACAGTATTTACACGGTCGGCTTTGCGGTGGCTTGGTGGTTCACTCCATGTGTGCACCTATTACCTATTTTGCCAACATCTAATAGCAATACAGGAGTCGATCAGCTCGGGCACTTACAGGACTCCCCGAAGACATAAAAATATCCTCTTTTTTCTTCGACATAGACTACAAGCGTAAATCTCGGGTTCCTCTGGATCTATCCGACTGTAATAAGGCACGCCTATAGGTGACAAGAAGATAATTGGACAGGACAGGATAGATAATGAAACCGGAGACAATATTCGTACGTACTCTCTTGGAATACGTCATTAAAGCTATCATACATACAACAGAATAAGGTCCAGGACGAATGTCAAATTTTTTGATGTTATGGAGCGTCAAACTGGCATTAACGCTATTGGATGCACACGCCACATTGATATTGTTCTGATTATCTTTGTGCGGAAATGATACTCAGTCGATTTTTTTAAACTTGATATCTTCAACTTGAAGTGTCCATCTGTTTGGTCGTCACGGTGATCAGCAGGTACACCAATTCCTGGTCTGCTAATAGCGCTGTAACAAAGACCAAAGTTATCCTGAGTTTAGAGGCGAAACATCTACTGTGTCATACATTATTTGTTTTTGCATGCACATCAGTCTCTGATGTTATAGACAACTTCAATGTAACGCCAAGCTGTTGGAGCTGGCTGTACTTATGATAATAGCAAACCTAGAACAAAAGCGTCCTATACTAGGTCCTCTGACAGATTGATTCCCAGTGTCAACCTTGTAGTTATCTTATAGTTTAAATGTAGTACTATTCTCAGCCAACCACTTTCTCAGTGAAAATCTCGAAACGTTCTCAGCGGAATGCAATCACCATCAAATCATTTCTCAGTCAAATATCATTCTGATACTCCAATGTCCAAAAATATTGTTATCTGCGGTAGCCTATACATTTGCGTTTACGTTTAGTCCACAGGATTTACCGGGAAGTACATATAAAGTGCGCATTTGACAGTGCTGATTTTAACATTTCTCGCCCATCTTTCATTTGCAGAAACACAACCATGTCTTCGGATGCAGAAAGCAGCACCATTGGTGTCTATGTCGGGACTTATATCTCAGCAGTGTGAGTATCTTATAAAGTGGCTTTACATGATTAGACTCATGAATAATGAGAACAGGCTCTATGGTCTCACAAGCCTTCAAACCTTCTCTTATTTCAGGAGCCATCTGCAAGACTCGCACCAACTCAAATTGATGGCATGTCTTCCGTGTGATTTCTTAAGTCTGTCCAGAGACTGATATATTCTCTGAAGGTGTTATCCCTGTGGTATGAATAATTTTTGGTCAGTAGGCATTATAGAAAGCTTAAGAAGAACATATAGGCTTCTAGATACTGTAGACTCTGCAATTGTACCAGTGGAGTTATACAGGATTGCAATTGCTAAACCAGACCAGGTTGTATCTGGAGGTGTCTACTGGTGTGTTAATATCTCTTACTCAATCATAGAAAGTAACTTGAACTCTTGAATCTTAGGGCTGTCTCAGTGAGTCACAAATCATATGTCATAAAAACATCACTGATCTTATTCCGATTTTGCTAGGTTTCATGGTTGCTTGAGGTACTACATATCATAAATCAGTCTATCATACTTGACATCTTATTTAGGCTATGATTGAGGGCATTGTTAGAATGTAGGAATAATCCATATTGCTTGTCTTCTTTTCTGATGCTTACATGTTGTTAGGTTCTATTGTTTCCGCGTTTGGAGAGGTGTGCATAAATTATATATATGTATATTTCACCAATTTTCATGTGCTTCAGTGAGCGGTAACAAAAAATTGGTTTCTGCAATTGTTGTATGTCTTGAGAACATTTTAGCTTCATACACATCATTAAAGGCTGAGTTAACAGTTTGTTTTTGCAATCGTAGCCTTTGGTAAAATCTTCAAATTATTCATCGACTGTAGAAATTAATGTTGTATACTTCCTTTCCATAGTTTTTGGGCTATGTAAGTTTCACTCCTTGTATTCAAGCTATATGGACCTAATAAGAGCATACCAGGGCTTCCTATTAAGATGTCAGTCCACTTTGATCTTTGACTATCAAAATTCTCATTATAAAAGAATTCAGGTTCACCTTCACTACAGCTGAGCAAAGAAACTATACTGTTGAGCATCTTCCCGCTTTTGTGATCATGAGACCAATTCTATTATATTATAGGTTATAACATATGCTTTTGTGATTTCAGCAGTTGCAGCAGATGTAGTCATAGCCTCCACATTGACCTGGTTTCTCTGGGCCTCAAAGACAAGTTTTATGCAGTGAAGCTAGAAATCTTTCTAGAAACAGACAACATTACTGATTTTGACTGATTTCACCAGGACCAATTCTGTTATCAGTAGCCTGATAATATATACAGTTTCCACAGGAGTTCTTACTAGGTAAAACTCTTATCTTTAATTCTGGTCTACATTCTCTAACTGTCTTTGATTTCTCCCAGCCTTGTAGCAATTATTGTCTTGATTACAGTATTGAGTTATTTATTTCTTGGAGATGACCAAAGCTTAATTCCAATGTCAGTATGTGGCTTCTTCAGGACACGCATATGTTGGAGTCAGGGCAGTGGTTGCAAAAAGTATGTTCATATATCTATCTTATATCTCGAAAATTCACTGAAATTTTTGAAAGTGTATTTTAATGCGTTGCTAGCAACCTTGAACCATCGTCACGCGCTTCGTGATAAATTGGATAGCTCCAAAAGTATACAACCTACCTATCCAACAGCTGTGGAATCAGAAATTGCTCGTGAGATTCATGATTGTGTGAGGAATAGTATTGTCATTTCTCTCACAGAAAGTTGACAAATAACATGCAGGAATCGCAGTCTCCAGTGAATACAATAGATAGTACTAGTAGTATGCAAAGTCCCAAAGCCTTGCAAATTCTGGCTCAAAAACAGGTAAGACATTCAGTAATAAAACTTTATGTAGGCTCCATGACCTGAAATCCTTATGATAGCAGCACTCAAATTTTCAAGACATTGTCATTGAGATGACTCCATCAAAGCTAAACGCATTTAGTAAAAAGTGAATTGGAATCAAGTTTCATTATTTCGGCCTCTCTTTTTTCTTTTTCTTTTTTGTGAAATTTTGTTGTAATTTCTTTCCTAAATATCTCTAGCAGCTTGGATCATGAATTTACCCCCCATGCTGATACAGTGATAGTCATGTATCGTTCTAACGAGGAAAGTCGAAATATAAAAGTCCTCTGCTATTTTTCTTTGTGCATATACCACTCCCTCGCTTATTGAATGGTCCAGACATTTCAACTTCCTGGGATTCATTCCCTTTTCCTGATATGAACCATCTATATGTATCTTTTGGTGATGCAAAGTATGACAATTCTTCTCGTAAATACGGTGACGACTCGTCGTAATGAAGACTGACAATGATCAGGTTTGAATTTTACAAAAATAAGATCAAAGCGGGATTACGGCCGTATCCTTGGGTCTCTGTTGGGTTCCTCCTCATGACGACTTAGAATTTGGACTATGATCCAGGGTAGAAGTTTAGTAAGGACAAAAGACCAACCTCATGACCTAGAGTGCCATGCTACTAGTACAAAAGGAGTTAGGATTATCTCAATCCTCCCAGTCAACTTCTTCAGATATAAGACCGCAGTGGATTCATTGATTCAGAACCTTTACCGTCTCCTACTGTCAAGAAATGCATTGGGAGAACCTGGCACTCGCTCTTTTGCTATTCTTAGTATTTTACTACTTCAGAAGAACCAAGATTGGCCGCTATCCTCCAGGACCCCGTGGGATTCCCGTTCTTGGTAACCTTTTTCAACTAGATAATGTGAAACCGTGGCATACGTTTGTAAAATGGCAGGAATCATATGGTGCGTGCTGGTGCTCTCTAGTCATAACTTCACTCATGAATCTGGATAAATGATAATTTAAGGTCCGATAATATATCTCAACATAGCTGGCCAACCAATGGTTATCCTCAATTCTAAAAAGGTTGCTGAGGATTTGTTTGATCGTCGAGGGTCTAATTACATCGATCGTCATCGACTCATTGTTTTGGAGAAAACCACCGGAGATTCAGGCATGGGGTTCATGCGTTCTGCAGGACGGTGATTATAATTTGACAGTGATTTGCTAGTCCACAGAATAACCATATAAATTTATGATCAGATGGCGTCAAATGCGGCGTGCCAGTGAGCATGCTTTGGGCACCAAAATCTCGAGTAATTATCATCGTACCCAAACTAGTGAGAGTATCTTATTGGTACATGGAATAATAAATCAACCCCACACTTGGTCATCCCAAATCGAAAGGTACGTCTACAATCGAAATAAATAGTTAGGCTCCTAAGATAAGCTTCTGAACACCAGGGCCTCATCCTCGGCTGCCTTGTCCATGGTTTACGACTTGCCCCCTCTCAATTTTGATGATCCTACTGTTGGGCTCATGAAAGATTTCGCTGATTGCATAGGCAGAGCTGCAGTGCCTGGCAAGTACTTGGTTGACATACTTCCTTTCCTGGAGCACTTCCCTGGATGGATGCTAAAGTGGAAACGAGACGCAGAAAAGAACTACCAAATATTCACTTCGAAATTCGAAGATATGTTTTCGAGAATCAAGGACGAAACGGTCAGTTATGTTGTCTTTAAATTTTCACCTCCTTTACTGGAGCTATCTGATTGGGTAAGTAGGTGACAGGAAATGAACAGCGGCCTAGCTTCTGTGTAAACCTGATAGAGAATCAGAAACAGCACGGAATGTCGGACAGGGACTGTGCTTGGTTGGCTGGGGTGCTTCAGTATGTCTTATGGATATCAGTTCGCAATTGAGGCTTATGCTTATCGTCATGATATATAGTGGTGCTGGTCATGAAACGGTAATAATTCTCAATTTGGTAAAACATGTTCAATCGCTAGATGTAAATGACAGACAGCAACGACAATGGCCTGGTTTATATTCAGCATGATCCAGTTCCCTCAAGTTCAAGTGCGTGCTCACGAAGAATTGGACAGAGTCGTTGGCCGTTCTAGACTTCCATCTTTCGCGGATATCAGGCACTTACCCTATATACAAGCTCTTGTCAAAGAGGTAATCCATTGTTTTAATATCTCAATGAATAGGGATTTAATTCTTCTGACCTCATATCAGGTGTTAAGATGGAGGCCTGCGGTACCAACGGGAGTCCCTCATGTTCCGATTCAAGTTTGTTTTTCGTTCTCTGTTGGGTTAGAAGAAATGCGAGCATGATTCTTGCAGGACGATTACTATGAAGGATATCTGATACGCAAAGGAACAATATGTATCCCTTGTCTATGGTACGTATGAGGCTGGCCTGCCAATTGGGTGTATTAATGTAAAGTATATATATAGGTCAATCAATCGTGATCCCGAAGTATACGGCTCAGACGCAGATGAATTTCATCCGGAACGGCATCTCGACGATAACGGCCACTTAAAAGACGAAAGAAATGAAGGACATGTTACTTTTGGCTTTGGTCAAAGGTCAGTTTCCGCGTAATCTCCAATTCCAAGTCAATATAGGAGCACTGCGTATCTACACTGATTAAATGCACATAGAATTTGTGTGGGACGTCACTTTGCCTACAATGGATTATTTATTCAAATTGCGATGATATTGTGGGCCATGCGATTAGAGCCTGCTAAAGATAATAATGGAAATCCCATGAAGCCCGACATTGATGATGAAAGGTCGGATGGAACCTTCTTGTAAGTAAACTGGTCACATCTACAGCTATTGTATCATTCATTCTTATTTTGCATCACTGAAGACGTCCACCGCCATTTCAAATAAATGCAATAACACGATTTGAAGAGGCGGAAGGTGTAATCCAGCAGGCGCGAGATGAGATAATGGAGGAAATCCTTGTTCGCACTGATCAGTCCTGATTTCTAGTACATCAAAGAAGAGATTATTTATGTGTTATTTCGTTAACAAGTAATTATTCCGCTTCCTTTTTTCTCTAGCTAAGACACGTTTCGACTTTCATACGTACTGGAGTAGTCCTGGGCTGCTCCAGAGCAGCAAGGAACGAACTGGATGAAGCTAAGTGCTACTGAAATCGGAGGTACGACTATATATCCAAGGTAAACTCCGCCAAACTCCGCCTGAATCCCGGAGGCGAGATGCCGAATCCCTGCTCCAGTACGCATTCTTGTTGGGCCATTCTCGTTGGCCTCGTTAACTAAGGCAGACATCAATTGCCTTGAAAAGATGTCGCAGGGGAGAGGCTCCCATTATTCCAAATCGTTTTTAGAAGAAGATGTGCGGTGTATTCTCTTCTGCAGTAATATTCTCTGCAGTTTCGTACTCTCTTCAAGTTCTTTCAAAGGGAAAAAGTAATCTTGCATCTCTTCTGGGAGGCTCGTAAACACTGAGAGTGTCGGAGCTTTTTCTATACGTATATCGAACCCCAGCAGTGAAATTCCAAGGAATTACGAGGCCAACTATAAGGAATCCTCCTCACCGATGTGGTCCTGTTTGGATCAGAAGCCTCTGACTTGGTCGGCCCGTGATAGTCGATGCTTTGTTCTTTGGAAGAGAGAATGCTTTTGGATGCTGCACACTTGTCCTAGCTAATGAATTCAAATCAACTTCCAATTCTGTTTTCTGTAGTCTTAAGTGTTGTTTTTCGGGGAATGCTTGAAGACGCGATTATACTTAACGCGACGCGTCGAGATCATGTGATATCCTGCGCCTTACTCATCTTCACCCATCGATGGCCTCGAAATCTACTTTCGACTTTGCCCAATGGCCTCCCAAGCTTGCTTCAAGTCACTCTGAATCCCTACTTCTGCGTGCTACTCGCTATGCACTAGCTCATGGTTTGCTTTACCTTCCCCCCGGAATTCAACCATCCATCCCAGCCTCAGCCATTCACGCTCCCTTTTCTCTTCTCCCTACTCCGTTTCCCCGAGGCCAATTCGAACGTGCAAAGAGGCTGCAGTCAATATATAATGTGTTATATGCGCGAATTGCGATGGATACTGAATTTCTGGATGAAGTTATGGGCCAGGAACGCGGCGTAGGGAAAGTAGATGATTTTGTTGGTAAATTGTGGTCTGGCTGGAAGGCATTAAGGGATGAGGGACTTGATCAGGTAAGTCTGCGATCTTTCAGTTTGTAGGTATTATGCTCATATAAGGCTTAAAAAGCGACTTCATTTGGGTCTCTTTCGCTCGGACTACCTCTTGCACGTATCTGGTAGTGCCGATGACGAAATCCTGTTGAAACAAGTAGAATTTAACACCATTTCTTCTTCTTTTGGAACTTTGTCCCAAAGAGTCTCGGAGATGCATAGGTACGTAGGCACGACCCATACTCACTCACCGCGAGGTTCTGATCACCGTCCATAGACACCTCTACGCGACGACGGGCTTCTTCGACTTATCTACCCATCTCAAACCAGAAAACTTTCCTCCCAACGATACCGTTTCCGGCCTTGCAGAAGGTTTAGTGGCTGCTCATGCAGCTTATAACGTCCCTGGGTACATTCATCCACGAATTTGCTTTCCCAAGGCCTTCTAATCTCACCTGATAACACAGATCTCAAGTTCTTTTTGTCGTTCAACCGGGGGAACGTAACGTCTTTGATCAGCTTTGGCTGGAGTATGAGCTCTTAGAAAGGCACGTCTTCATTCATATTGCTCATTGGCATCATTTCCAAGTTCGTCGCTCCTTATCAACTTCCCTGCCTGGTTTATGTTTGCAGACATTCCATCCCGGTCATTCGCTGCACACTAGATGAACTGTCGACACGTGCTACCGTCTCAGGAGTCAACCAACCTCTATACATCTCTACGTCCTCTACCAACACTATCGAAATATCTACGATCTACTTCCGGTCTTGTTACACCCCTACCGATTTCCGTACACCCGAACACTATTCTACTCGATTCCTTCTCGAGAAATCCCGAGCTATCAAATGTCCCAGTATTCCTCTGCAATTGGCAGGAGGTAAGAAAGTGCAAGAAGTGTTAACGAGGGAAGGGGTCGTAGAGAAGTTTCTTCTTTCTCAATCCGATTCGAACTCAACGTCATGTACGAAGGAAGACATAGACGATTTAAAGGAGAGTTGGATGCAGATGTGGGGACTCGATGCTTCTCCTTCAGAGACAGGTTCAGGAGGAGATGGAATCGAGAGAGCTCTCTCCAACCACTTAAATCTTGTCCTTAAACCCCAACGCGAAGGAGGTGGGAATAACGTCTACAAAGAAGACATTCCTCCGTTTTTGGAAACCTTGAAAGACGAGGAAAAGGCTGCATGGATAGCAATGGAACTCATCAACCCACCGAAAGCGTTGGGTGGATATCTTGTTCGTGCCGGCGACACTGGTAACGTGAGCACGGAGGAGAAAGTGGTGAAAAGTGAGGTAGTGAGCGAACTGGGCATATTTGGGTGGGCGCTGTTTGGAGACGGCCTTCGCTCTACCGAGAGGACTGCTGGCGAAGTATCCGGGAGAGTGAGAGAAAAGCAGATTGGTTGGTTGGTCCGCACCAAAGGAAAGGAGAGTAACGAGGGAGGTGTTGCTACTGGTTTCTCGGTGTTGGACTCAATTGTTTTGGTTGATTGATGTTCAACACTGATCTTTTGGGCATTTGGTGTTGGTTGTAGAGTACTGGAACATGGGCTAGAAGAGCCCCAAGAACACATATAGTTGAAATATTGTACGAGTATTCGAGTCGGGACAATTTGGAATATTTTCATCTGATCTCTTGGAGGACGAGGGCTTCCACTGCTCGTTTTTACTGACATTTCAAGCACCTAGTGCTTCTTAGTTCTTTTTCAATTTGTAGCTGGTCCTTCAGGTCGCGCCTGAGCACTTTCGGGGCTAGCATCGCCAGTCCTTTCCGTCCATCGCACAGCCAAATAGCATGCGGAACCGCTTCCGTCCCTTCTACACCATTTTTTACTTGACGATACTTTTAGTGGCGATCGTGATGATATGACACTCGGGCATCTCATAATGGGTAGTCTCGTTCTTGGTGATTTAATTTGTCTTTTCCAGCGCTTTCAAATTAAAACAACTACGCAGGGTGCGGGAGAATCTCAAGTTAGGAGGCCTGCACACATGAAGTAGATGACCACGTACCGACTCTTTGGAATGTACGAATCAGATATCAAAACAACCTCTTTTCTGACATGCTCATGTGTAGGTTTTAATTTGCAGCACCGCTCGAAAGGAAACATATCTCCTTTCAGGACTCAAAGAGACAGTAGGGGCGTAATCTGAATTTTCCAAGAAGCATGCCACTTAGTCAAAACTGCATGAATGAATGTCAATCCCGTCGAAGTTACAACGGAGAGAAGTGAATACCCCTGGGTAGATCCTCGTATGTCGGTAACCGAGGAATCTTGGGTTCCAGTGATATGGTCCGCCCAGGCTATACCTTATTTCTTTTCGTACTTTTTCGAAACAAGTAATCATCAGTTGCTGCGACTTTCATTGGGTTTAGAAGCGCGGGTCGGAGCACTTTCCCCAATGGTCAAAGCATAGATCACTCTGCGCATTTCTGTTGAATTTCTCCACTGGTGAGGTAACGTCACGTGCCAAAGTTGGGTTCGATGCAAGGCAAGGCGTACAGAGAGCGGCACGCACGCGATACGGGTATTCTTTCTAAGAACAAGAACTCGATGAATCGCTCGTTTCATGCACTCGATGAGAGTTAAACTGACAAATCGTGATCAGATTGATAAATGCACAGGCCACTTGCATAACATCAAGTGTTCGGAGAACTACCTCGGTTTCAGCTCATTTCGGCCAAACCATGCTACCGAGTAATAAACTTACTAAGTAGTAAAGTTCAGATCACCGCAGACGCAGAGGCAATAACTCGCTGAATTGGAAAGCACACGACATACACTCACCCGGACGCCACATCCGTCAATAGTGTGTGTTCGTGCGGGACTGTATGTATTTATTCACGGAGAACATTGGAACGAGTCATCCTCGTTGATCTGTCCAAGTGCGACGTGTGTGTTTTTTTCATCTGTCACGATGTGTTGCGAGCGAACCTGTGGGGCGTCTAGGACCGATGTTCTATTATCATTCGATAATTGCTGGCTTATGTCAAACCCCTCAGGAGTTCAAGGGGCCGAAGATGTAAACCTCCTAAACTGATACTCTGACTAGCATGCAGGTGACTTAAACAAGCTGAACCTGCAGGGACAGAAGTAAGCGTTTGTCTTGGACTTTCTGATGATAGTTTTCTTTGTTTTTGTTCGGAACATCAACAGCTCGCTTCTTTCATTTCCCGCGGCAGAGGTGGATGTTGGTCAGGCGAGAACGCAAGAAGAACGTACATAGAAGGTGACGGCGGACCCGGGGCTTAGAGAAAAACAACCATTTTTTGGTCCGAGATAGGTATCTAGAAGGTAAGGTGCTTATCCGAAGTCTGATTGTCCTCAACAGAGGGGAATTTTGGAGAAGTAGGCTTCGAGTTTTTTCTGAAACTCTAAATGGTATTCCGCGGATACGTACTAGATTCACAGCTTTGAGCTGTTTGTCTTCGGAGTTCTGGAATTTACATGAGGCCTACATGTGGCAGACGTTATATATAGATAGCCAAACACCAGCTTTGATCACAAGGTTCTCTCAGTCGACTCATGTTGACCAATTAATGTTACACTGGCACTAAACTGCCTGTGGCAGAATCTCGGAGTCTAGACAGCACTATACCCGATCATACCTTTACGGAAATGACTTTGACCTTCCCTCGATGCTCTGTGAGTCCACACTAATGAAGAGACACTTGACCGCCCAGTATCTGGTCATTAAATGCCTTGAATAAATGCTCTGAAAGCAAAAGCTTTGTTGACTAACAGAACCGCGGCCGACGCCGGTGATTGCCGAGAACCCGGCAGCTTTGCCGGCCCCGGTGACCAACGTTTACCGATGACGAGTTCTTGTTTATGAGATCAACGATTCAATCATACGTTAACTTGTAAGTATGGAATTTTGTAGTTCGGAAGCGTGCGGATAGAAACGTTCAGCCTTTAGAGTAATTCAAAAAACATATGCAACAACACCGGTTTGAGACCCGGCCTCGATTTCATGCTCATATACGATATTTGCTGAAAAGGTAGTTGATTGTCTTCTAAGGCTCACCGAGGCAGGCCAAACCTTTAACTTGAGACCTGATGCAGATGCACGATGGTCCATGTTTCGGGTAATGTTTATCACCGATACTGGGCCACTCGCAGTGTCACATGTAAAGTTGTAAAAGCATAGGTATTCTCTATGTGACAAGAATCTACTAAGTACATAACATGTGGAAAGAGCTTGTTGGATGGATTGATAGATATAAATTATATGACTTTTGCTACAAACTTGTAAGTTGTTTGAGCATATTTCCAAAAAGATGTTTCACTTTTGTAACTTTCTTTTCTTTTAGGAACATGATGCAGTTTTGGGTATTCTACGAGCAGGCGGATTTAAAAAACACCCACGGTGTAGTAAGTATAATATCATGAAAGGATTTCCGCTGGATAGGTGCTAGGTTCGATGATGGATGTATGATGTTAGGGTTACGTTGCCCGAGCGAAGGGAGCGGACGGGGGTCGAGAGGGCGAGAGGAGCGGACGAGTACCTCCACCATCCTCGATTTCGAGGTTCCAATTTCAGCTTGATCGAGGGTTTTGAACTTCGACAACGTTGAATTTTTGGGTTTTGATAAAAGTGGGACGATATCTGCAACGGAGAGCAATAGACGGCATGGGAAAACGGCCATTTTTTGATGTTAGAAATGCTTGATTTTTTTGTTAGCCCCCTGACCCCATTAACCCAAAAAATGGTTATAGATGACATGATACAATAACACGAACACGGTCGGACCATTCTTAGCTACTTTTAACTTTTCTATAACCCCATTTTTATTTTCCTGTAGCCATTTTTTGAGCGGGGCCACCGTTTGCGGTCTAATGATGTCTCTACTAAAATGAAACTGGGAACACAGAGACAGCAGGGAAAAGAATCGTACGAGAGGTCAATCGTGAAATAAGTACTGATTTGTGCGGAAAGTTATCCTAATTCGTAGTTTGTGTATTAATGGGGACGAGCGGGCTAATAAGAGAAAAACAAAAATCTTCTTTACAAACAAACACCAAATACGTCCATTGCAGATACGCTCTAGCTCCTACAAAAGACCTGACGCTCAATTACACCTTGGTCTGTGTTCGTTTCTTCATCATAACAACTTTGTCAATGGGGGCTTTTGGACCGCGCCACAAGGAAAGAAATTTATTTATGCTTAGAAAACGACTATGTATCCCATCTACCAGTGTACGATAAAACCAAAGAGATCATCAAGGCCGGATCCTGCCATTTGTGTTTTTAATGATTACTCAATTGTTCCGTGTACTGACAATTCAATACAAGTTGGGATCATCATGGAAGTCAAGGTAGCCACTGGTCATTGACTTAACATACGCCGAAAAAAAGAGTGCTTTGTCCGACTGCCGAGGGTGTTCAGTACCTCCTCGGAGAGCCCTCATTCCCATCGATGCTTCTCGGGAGTCATGAGGACGTATGATGACTTGGTGGATAGAAACGTTAGTTGTCAATGTCATCATGGCGGAGTAAATATCAAGAAGAAATCAGGGAGGAGAGGAGAGCGGAGTAGACAGGGAATCGAGTCCAGAAGCCCAGGAACCTTTTGTTTTTTCATAATACCCCATCCGATTTGTTCGTTATACTTGCCCTTCTCTTTCTTTCTTTTTTTGTAGTTTTTTCTCTTTCTTTGACCCGTGATACTTATAGACACATGTGAAACGGTTTCTTTTCTTCGACGGGCGCATCTGTCGTGCCAGGGTATTCAAATTTGTACAACAAGGTTTTGAAGCGGGTAAAAAAGACTTCGAGGAAACACAACAAGTTCTTGTTGCACCGGGAGCTCTACCGAGTAAGTTAACAGTAAGCCTAAATCTATTGGCCCCTTCTCCTCTCTTTTACTTGTCCAACCGGTCCAATAGATGGTTAAGGGGAGCCGTAAAGAAGAAAAGCATATACTGAAGCGTATGGGGTGTGTTGCTACGTTTTAGTGACGCATCGAGGCAAGATAGAAGGCTAAAATAAAATAAATTAAAAACAGAAGTTTACCCAGAAGATGTCCAAAAACTCAGAGTCTAAATATTAATATGACTCGATAAAAAGTGTTTTTGGCTCCCGAGATTGAGGCACATATTGAGTCGTTAGAGGTTAGGATGCTGAATTACTGTCGGGCTCATCTGGATTATTCACTGGCACTATAGTTTTGTCGTACTTTCATGTGGTTGGGAGTATTACTCAACCCTTCTTGAAAATATCAATCAAACACGGGTCTGTTTTCCGCGGTTTCCCGAGCACCGGGAATTCCCAGTCGATGGGTCCATAATATATCGTTGGGGAATCGGAATACTGAATCAAGTTCAGACAGTTCGTGTTCGGGTTGTTGAGCTGGTAATCAAAGTTTATACTTACCCCTAGCATACTATCCTGTCTTTACCTTCCCTATTCGAGTTTGCGACCTGAACATTTTGAACCTTCGGGAACTTGGGCCGGCTCCAAGTACGTCACTTCATAGCGGTGGACAGGACTAGATAAGTAAGAAGTGGGTGCTTTTATGAACACCATGGTGCCTGTGTCAAGCTGTTAAAGAGACTTCTTTTGATATTTATTTCCCTATTTTCTTATTTGGCGTCTTTAATTATCAAAAAAATCCAACGTTTGCCTTTTGCCACTGATATGCGTATAATCATTGTATTTCTATTTTCGTTTCTGACCATCACCTTTTTTTTTGTTGCAATGATTTTATGATTGGGATTGGGGCCAATAATTAAAACTCGAGATCTCGTTTCACAGAAACCTTTTCCCATTAGGTTGGGACTGTTCGGTTCCATATTCTTATCAAATTTTTCTTTGTTGTGTCTCCTCAGCTCCGATCAGAATGTATGTACGCAGTGGATATACACAGGTCGGTATGGCCCGATCCTAATTTTGAGGGTGTAAACATGATATAAATCAACAGAGGTAAAGAATAAGTAGGATGAAAGTACTGTGGTGGATCTCCCTCACACGATGGCTACCGATGTTGTTCCGTCCTCGACGGTTAGCATCGCGAGATCCTGTATTGTAGACATATTGAAAGGAGACGTGCACAGATGGCATGGACCCCGGAGATCTACGTTCGTAACAAGTCACTTCCAGACGGCCTTCTTTTTTCATTTCTGTCCCGAAAGGAGTATTTTTTCTCGGAATTTCGATAGGATCTCGTATTTCCTATTTCCGTATGTGTCCAATAAATTGACGAACCTTAGTATAAGTAGTACGTACTACGTACCTGCCAGAGATAGTTTTGTTCACACTTACTTAAGTACAAGTACTTATACTTCGGACGACCCTTGCGGCGTCGCTGTTTTCTGTTTTTCTCTTATATTTCTTTCTTTCCTTCCATCCGTCCGTCTGTCCGACTACACCCTCCCTGTGTTCTGTTCGCTTGGTTTGCCGCCGACGCTGGTGAGCTCAAGGGACGGGTTATATCTGTGTTCTCGACGTAATACCTTATTTTTCACCACATCCACCCAACTCTCTCCTCATCGTCGTCTCCCGCCATCTTGTCGACGTTCAGTGCTCGTCATGGATACGACTGAACACACTGACCGCAAGGCCATGCCACTCGACCCTCAGAGGAGTGACGATGTCAGGTGCGGTGGGCTCCCTTACTACACCCGTCATATACTTACTCCTGCCTATGTCGTTGTCCTGTCCTTCCTCGCGTCCTCTTCGTGTTCTCTGACTTTGGGTGGCAAAACATTTGTCTGTTCAACGAACACGCGTTTGATCTAATGTTGAACAGTGCAAGGACATCGCCCCCGAGTCGTCCACCGACGACATCAACAACGACGACCACAACGCCTCTTAGACCTATGTCGGTATCTATCAAGTCTGAAGCGGGAGCCGCAGAAGAAGAGCTAGAAGCCACTCTCGCCACCGAGAAGCCGTCGGTTGGGAGCCAGGGGTTGGGTTCCTCCAAGTGAGTCGATCAGTTTTATCGGAACTTTTGGGCTCCCCTTTCTCTCAGCCGTTTTTTGGCTGCACATTCGTTTTCTTAACGCTGGGCTACGATTGTTTCGTGTTGTCGCTTCTTTGAGTCAAAAAATACTAACGATGGTTTGATTATTATATATATATTTTTCCAACCTTCCGTCGTCCCTCTCGGTCTTTACCTCAACGACTTTCCAACGACCTAACCGACTTCTACCGTCAGCCCCAACCCTCGAAAACGCAAGACGCCACCGACCGATAGAATACCAAGCGATCATGATCAGGGACGTGCGCCATATCCAACTGCTCCCGGTCGCAATGACCACTCTGCTTCCGCCTCGTCTGCACCTCATCCTTCACCTCATCACTCTTCACACCCTCCTTCTCATCACCATCGTTCAGTTCATCTTCGTGAACATTCGCAAAATTTCAAAGGCCAACTTGGTGCAGTGAACAACAACAACAACAACTTGAACCCGACGGGTCGATCTATTTCTTCTTCTCCGGGCTCTGCTACTCCTTCAGGCTCGGGCTCTGTGGCCACCGCCGCCGCCACTGGTTCAGGAGGTCCAACGGGGCCAGTACCGGTAACGGCAGTGGCAGTAGTCTTACAGGATGAAGGCCGACCCGATGAATTTAATTTAGACGACGACGTTGATGCGGACGCAGATGCGGATGAGGGCGATGAAATTGACCCTCAGTTCGAAGAAGAGGAACTTGCTGTTCTTTCTCCGGGAGTCAGCAGCAGCAGCAACAACGGCGGCGGGGGCGGCCACTCTCAACTTCATCCTCAGACTCGCGAACGTCAAGCTCAAGTTCAACAACAGGAGCTTCAAAGCCAGACCAAGATCCAGAATCAGACTCGACCGAGCAACTTTGCGCTCGGCCGAAATGGTCCAAGCTCAGGAGAGGGTTCTACCGCCTCTCCCGGACCTACAGGTATTTCGATGTCTGGACGAGCAGCTCCTAGAGGTGCTGACCGTGAATCCACATCGGATTCGACTTTGACTACCACCGTTGGGTGAGTGATCTGTTCTTATTATCCCCCACGCCACATTCCAAGGCTCTCTTCCTCTCCTTTTACTTCATATCGTTCTTTTTTTTGTTTTTTTTTGTTTTTTTTTTTGCTTTCTTTCGTCAATCGTTTTTGGTCTCTCCACTTTCTCTGTTCCTTTTTTATTTTACGGCTTCCCCCTCAATTTCTGGTGATTATCACTCTTGCAACATTCTGAGACTCTCTTTCCCTCTCTTCCTCTCCTTTTACTTCACATTGCTCCTTTTTTTGTTCTTTTTTTTGCTTTCCTTCGTCAATCGTTTCTGTTTTCTCCACTTTCTCTGTTCCTTTTTTATTCCGAGTCCCCGTCAATCTCTGGCGGTTATTCGCTCACTTGGCACGGAGAACCGGGAATCTTGAGACAAGAACTCCGCGTTTGACTATCATCTCTAAACTACGAGAATGATCAATCGGACTCGGAATCGGGGATTTCATAATCTCATTTTTCCCTCCTTCTTTGGTCTTTCCTTTTCCTGTATTCTGTTAGATTCTGTTTCCAAGGTTGTCGCATCATTTCTCTTCCTGTTCTTGATCTCATCTCCGAGAACACCAAACCCAAGCGATTGGCCAGCGTGGGTGGCTGATTAATGTCATTGGTCAGAGCTCATGTGATCAAAAATAGACTTTTGGTGGGGAACCCACCATATGTTATTTTTTTTCAAATTCTTGTGTTGAGTTCGAACCTGCGTTTTGAATTTGGCCTCGCTTTTCATTTCAATGTTTCCTCTTTGGTTCATTTTTCCTTCCGTTCGTGAAACACATATGCTACCTCACGACTCCTCACGACCGCTGGCACGAATTCCTCGTGTGCGTGTATGTGGCGCGGAGTTTGTTTCGAGCGTTTTGTCTAAAAGTGACTTGAGTTTCCAGGGAGTAAGGGGGGGCGAGCAGAAGCTTTGGATATTAAACTTAAGCTTCTCATGCCCTTCTAACCTCTGTCTTTCCTCATGTCGCTTCATGTTTTCCAGGAGCCTTTATGTTATGCTCTTCATTCTTCTTTATGTCATTGTCGGAGATTATTAGACGTCAAGTGGCGAGCTAATACCCTCAACTGTCTCCTATGCTTTTTTTGTGTTCTTAATCTTTCCATTTTTCGATTCTTCGGCTTCTGGGACCTTCGTGTACGCTGGTTATAGTGTTCACGTGCGAATATCCAGTCAGTTTCCGCGTGTTTTTTGTTTTTCCTCGAGGAGATGCCACTTTGAGCCCTCTCTAGCGGTTTTCCGTTAGCGTCTTTTGATTCTTTGGCTACGTTCCCCCTGTCAAGAGCCCTAAACCCATGGATACATCCATGTCGACCATATGTTCCTCCATTGATATGGTGGGATTTGATATGGGCTTGATCACGATTTGACCAAGCCCCTATCTAACCCATCTTCATATGTTGGATGGTGGGATGTTCCATATTTATATACGTATGTATGTATAGTGACATGGCTGCGTATCTGCCATACTGCATACATTTCGTAACGAGAAGTTACAACACGGAGATGTGTCATTGTCGGCATTCATCCGAGGACTCTACACAGTTGTCGTGTTGGCTGGAAACCGTCTCTCCAGGAGTTATGTATGGGAACTATACATATCCTTCATTCACCGAGGCATGGAATATGGAGAGGGGATATGTATTGTTCAACTGTAATTTAGGGTTTAGGGCCTGAGAGGGGCGAGAGAGACAGATCTCAAGGGACGGTGCGAACGACACGGAGGCGCATCGATGATGTGGCATATACATTCCACATTGCGGACATAATCATTTCTTTCTCCTTTTCTTTTCTTTTTGGCCCTTTCTTCTTTTACTTCTTTGAAGGCGGGTATGTCCAGGGGGAGAGGGAGAAGGACACCGACCATCAATGGAGAAGCCAACGAATCATATGGAGACCAAGACAGACATCATCAATGACCTGTTGTCGAAAGTTCCCTCATGTCGTCACTGGCCTTGACGTGTTCCTATGTTCATTACATATCTTTTTTGTCAGTTGATGACCGTCTTCTCTCACATTGGCCCTTCTCCTATTTTCGGCCCTGATATGTCTTATGTCTTCATTTCTATGAATCTGGGAAGAGAATTCATATACGGCAACCAGGGATTTATGTCTTGGGGTCACACTTTCCTGGTGGATATGTTTTTTACTTCCGACCCTCTCATACCTTTTTACCCATACGGCAAGTGCTTATTGCCGGTGGCGTAACGTTTCAAACGGGCGGAATCAGGATGAAGGCTATACTGCTTTCAACCATACCTTTCTTTCCCGTTCTGTTTTTTTTTTCTTTGACATGTTGGGAACAAATATGTTGGTGCTATGGATATATCTGCGCTCCGGTCTCCGGCGAGAGAACGTAACGATTGAAGAGGTTAGAATTGCTTGACATGATTCAATCAGATGTCGAGGTTTTTACCCAAACTGACTGAAGGAGCTCCGTGTTCTGATTGAATTTTGTCACTTCGAGTACCGGATGCCACTAGGTTGGGACCTTAATGTGATATCAAATCATCCGTTGATGTCTCTTTCAACTTGCCCTCTATTTCCCCTTCGGCTTTATTTTTCATTTCGTTTTTCTCGAGTGTTTTGCCTTTATTTTTTCAAATTTCATTAAAGCCTCGCTTGTTTTTTTTTTTTCGCTTGAATTTCACATTCGGGTTGTGGATCGACGTCCTCGCATCTGTATTATCTCCTCCGGCGTCCATTGAATGTTTGATGGGCCCCAATGATGCGACGGATCTTTTTTTCTTTGACTTTTTTTAATTAACACCTAGCACTTCCTTTTCTGTGCTCTAATTCTCCACTCGAAAAGCCGAGATGGTTCAGTAAGTCGACATCCTAATGCCCCGACGCAAATGGGGCTATGCATATTTCCTCTTTTGTTCTGTTTTCACTTCGCATCTCTTGCTGGACAAGCATATTCGGCTCCAACTTTTGACCACTCTGGCTGGTTGCCCGAGGCGGGAGTGCGTGGATATGGTTGTGGCGGTTAGCCTAGGGCCATTTTTAGTTTGTTTGATATTTGATGGATTACTCGCTACATGCACATGTTTTGCCATTTTTTTTCCGTGTTACTTTTTACTTTTCTACATTGCTAACTCAATTTCGACCCACTTCTTACCTACCCTGATATTCCTTTCATCATCTTTTTGTTCACCCATCATTATTTCCTAAGCCACGCTATACTCCTTTTCCTAAACTTGGGATTCTTCTCATAGACAGGATACTGACGATATTTTTCTTCTGCTTCTATTAGTACACGAACGAGAGAGGGAACGAGTCAACCAAACGTCAACGGTCAACGTCGTCAAGCTTCTCATCCGATAAGGTCGGCCGCTTCTCAAAACCCTGGGGCGCCTGCAAACATGACATTTCCTGCTCGTCCGAGGTCTCGAGGTCGCACTATGAGCTCACCGTCTTCTGTGGAGTACGGTCACCCAAGTATAAACTCGAAGCACCAGTCTCAAACTCAGGCTCAAACTCAAGGATATCGACGTCACTACGACGAAGGATTCGGACCGGGAGCTGACAGGGAAAGAAGGGAGAGGTTTTCGGCGTCAGTATCTCCAACGCTTCGGGGCGCCGAAACTCCCTCTCTGACTGTGACCCATCCCTTGGAACCTCAAGGTCGAAGAGAAAGAGATGGGAGAGACCAGATTTTTGTTCGAGATCACCGAGAAACTCAGACGCATCGGAGTCATCGTTCTTCGCCTTCGGCCAGTCACATCGCTCATGAGCAAGTAGTGCCAGTTCCTCCAAACACCCATCCTTCAATTGCTCATCTTCCCACCCGTAATAACAATGGTCCACTCTCTATCTCGACCGCTCCCCCTCATACTACATCTGTTATGTCTACTTCCACCCTTTGCAACATGAACTCCTTAAACACACTCTCCTTCTCCTACCCTTCCCATCCACCAGCGAAACGTCGTCGTGCAAAGCGGACGGAAGAAGAGCGTATTGCGTACCTCCGCTCTGATCCCTACGTCGCACAATTTGAAGCTTACCGCGTCCTCTGTGCTTCGTGCGATAAATGGATCCGACTTCGTCCCAACTCTACCTATTGTTCTATCCCTTGGGATGCTCATCGTAAATCTTGTCTTGCGAAAAAGATTATGAACCGAGGTTCTGGAGCAGCAGGTGGAGGAGGATACGCTTTGGAAGAGAGGAATGCATTCTTGAGCAAGGACCCAGATGTTAGAAAGTTCGATGCCGAAAGAGTCCTTTGTGCGGTCTGTGATACATGGATAGATATGCATCCCGAAGATCATTTGATGGCGGTTAGAACATGGTTGGAACATAGGGCGGAATGTCGAAAGGATGCTGATATCTTAACTGTAGGGCTCGGATTGATTGGGATGGGGGCTGGAATAATGGAACCAGCGGAAGCATCGTCGGGCGGGATGGTGCCGCCGGTGCAGGCAATACCAAATAATAGAAAAAGAGAAGACGAGAGAAATGGTAGAGTTATGGATGTTGACAGGTACATTTAGTTTGGCTTTCGCATAGTGGCGTAAAATCCTGACGTTCATCTCCTTAGGTATCGTTCGGAGTCTCCCACTTATGATGATCACCGTCATCAGCGACACCCAGTACATACCCAGTCTCCAGATTCGTACCGTCCTCGGGAGCGAGACGTTTATCCACTCTCTTCGACTGACTATCGTTACCATTCTCGTGTTACGCGTGGCGAGGGAAGGGAACATCATCAATTTGAAAACCCTACTAGAACACTAGATCGTCGTTACGAAAGTCCTCATCACGCTTCCCAGCCGCCGTTTGGTGGAAGAGAGACAAGAGCACAAAGGCGCTTGTCACTGCAGTACCAACAGAGACCACATCCTCAACGAGAACGCTCCATCGCGTCGACTTCGGCGGCATCTGCTCCTGGCGAGCACGACACTGATTCTGATACTTCCATGGACGACGAAGGGGACATCGATGTTAATGCCGCCGGAGATCCTGGCATAAAAACAGCACCCGTTAGCCCTTCCCGCGCCTCTTCGCTTCATACCACGTCTTCGAATGGCACCCAGCCATCGGGAGCTGAGTCTCGGGGTCCGTATGCAACCGACTCCCAACTCCAGCAGAAGGAGGCAGAGAAGGAATATCACCGTCGATCTCAAGCTCAACAACAACAAGTCTTCAACGCCGCAGCCGGTCAATTCCCTCCGGGACCGGCTCATGAATCAAGAAGGCGAAATGCGGAACAACGGGCAGCAACGTTGAGGGCGGACAAGTTGATAAAGGAGGTCGAAGCAAACAGAGTGTTTTGCAGTCTATGCATGAAATGGGTTCAGCTGAGGCAGGATTCGAGCTACTGTGCGTACCCGTGGTTGCAACATCGGGGAAAATGTCTCGCTCGACAGTAAGTGGTCCACAATATTTAGTTTCTCACCCTTCAGCTTGATTGACGTGGATACAATTTTAGTCAGCGACGAGCACAAAAGGCTGCTGAGATTGCTGAAATCAAAGCCCGTCGCAATGGTAGCCGTCCTCAAGCTCAAGGTTCTTACCCATCTAATGCCTACCCTTCTGCTCCCGGCCCCTCTCACTCAGCTCTTCACGCTCGTTCACCTCATGGACTTTCTGAAATGGATATGAAGGCTCACGGTCGTCGTGAAGAAAGCCCATACCGTCATGATTCTTACTCTACGACCGGTTCAGAACCCGGCCGACCTCCACCATACGACCACCACCCATATCGGCCACCTTCTGAATTCGATTCTGACTTTGAAATGGACATCGACGACCATGGAAGAAGGGATGGATTCTCCAATACAGCCGGAGAATTTGGAGCTCGTCGTCAACAATCTACTCAGATCGCCCCAGTCAGCAGTAGACGCTCCCATCGTCACTCTAGAGTGAAACACGAGGATATGGAGTATGACGAAGAGGGCGGTGATCGTGGCGGTAATGTTGGACACGAGGACATTGATATGGATAGGGAGACTCGGAGACCTGATCATATATCAAAACGCTACCATGGCCGACCCCAACTTGATGACTCTCCTCGTCATCATCCTTACAATCAAACAAGATCCAATAGTCGCCACCATCCGTCCTCGTCGAGGATTGAGTCAACTACAGGTCATTCTCGTCCTCATCCTAGTACAAGTAGTCCAACGAGAAAGACCGGAGCTGTTAGAACCAGGCCAGTGCTAGCCGATTTAGATTCTGTGAATGGAAGGTATGTTGTCATTGTAGAGGCTTTTTCATGTTAGTTTCTGATTCACTCCGTGATTATAGGAGGCATTTTGTCTACGATTCCATTTCTCATCTTTTCAACACTACCTACGAAGTGACGGATGATATGTCCGTCTCTACACTACTCACCTACCTCAACTCAGCCATGCCTCCGGACAAGTACGAGGATTTTGATACTGCCGAAGTCGTACGAGCTGTTTCCTGCCTCAAAGACAAGGGAAAGATTTTGCTTGAAGGTGACCTCATCAAGCGGGTTCCTGGTTCCAATTAACGACATTGCACGCTTCTTTGTCATCGTGTCTTCGACATCTATTCATCCTGTTCGAAATTTGGTAGTGCTTCAAGGTTTCTTTAATATGTTAAAAAACCAGGGTATCCTCGGTACCCGTCAAGTCTTTTTCTTGGACTTGGTATGCTGTTATGCTTCCACACGTTGATGCGTGATATGTTTATGTTCACTTTTTTACATAACGCTAGATAGAATACATATATCTGCATAATTATTTTGGATTCTTGGTATGCCGCACTTGCAATTGTATCTCGTCTATCTACTAGTGTATCATTATTCATTTGCGCTTGCTATCTCAATACTATCTTGTAGATGGAGTTTCGTATACTTATTTTGAAGTACACGAAGTCCGATTATTATTCAAGTCATGATTCTAACTACGTGGCACATACAAACGAGTCGTCGAGCCTCTTTTCAGGGTCTTGTACGAGACAATTCAGGCCTTCAAGTAATTTCAAGCCCCAAATTCAGATGAATAACGACCACGTTGGGAGAACAGCGGTCATGATAAAAAGCCGCTCAGATACTTATACTAGCGTTCAGCCTAAAACAATAAAATCAAGGCCCAGCTGTAACATGTGGCTTCCCGAAAGATTAATTCGATCACACCCTCGGACATGTACTCTTCAGGCCAGCACTCACCATCCAGAAATTACATGCGCAAAGCATGTCCTCGGAGAATGTGTGGTGGCGTGTTGTCAGTCGGATTTGTTGACTATTATCTTGAAGTTTGATCATTTAATCATCGATTCATCCAACACTTGGATATCAGCAAGATGTCTGGCAAGTTTTGCGGGCTCGTTCAGGCTACTTCGTTTCGGTTGGCTAAATTACCCAGTGCCCAGCTAGAATCCATACACTCAGCATTATGCTATCGGATTTCCCACAAGAGTAACGTCCTGCTCCATATCAACCACGCGTATATCTAAAATTCACCTTCATTTCCCTGCCGGATGTTTTCGTAATTCCAACAATAAAACCATCCCTGTCTAACGCTGCAAGTCCATTGACTGCCAAGATTACAGATCACCGAAATAGGTTCACTAACTTCAAGATAGTCACTAAGGATTACTCTCACCTGTCTGAGTTGTGACTCGTGATCTTCTAGTACATTCTGGGCATTTGGATGCACAGATCCTGGATGCTCTCTTTATAGAAGGCGGGAAATTGAATCGTTCTGGAAGGCCTTCTGATGAAGTTGGAATGGCTTCTTTCTTTAAAGTCACTTCAACTGCACACACGATTGATCATCCTTGCCTCAACGATGACTGCCTTCTTCTAATCCTCCGAGCGTATGCACTCATAAAGTGCCTGTTTCAAACTCGACTATTGAAGATTCGTTGACAGATGAAATGAACCAAAATAATCCTCGAACGAGCGTATGCACTCATAAAGTGCCTGTTTCAAACTCGACTATTGAAGATTCGGTGACAGATAAAATGAACCAAAATAGTCCTCGAACAACAATGGGATATTTCCAAGAACATAGAAGTTTTTTTATACCTTGTACACCCAGGTATAATATTCAATGCACGTTGCTGTTTGCCTGTCCTTTCCACTCGTTGAGATACCTAATTACCTCCTACACAGCTAACACCAATTTGATATAGATGTCTGCGCCAGCAATCTACTGTCGTCTTGATATTATACGAGTCATTCTAGAGCTGGATATTGCCTAAGGTCAAGCCTTTCCATGGTCATTGATGATATATTCATGTATCACTCCACAGGGTTGGCTATTGCTGACTTTTACGATCTGAGACAGCTTCCATCGCAGGATCGACTTGGCTCCCAGTGTTTTCGCTAGCATGCGGGCTCTCTGATGACGAATTGATGTTGGGCATTCTGAGGGGATTACAAGGAATTGAGACGGCCGCAACTATGCCAGCATCAGTGAGTCATGCAACTATCATGAGCCGAGAGATACCCTGAAGTCTGGTTTCTCAGCACAGTAATTTTCGAGATGTCCATCAAATACCATTAACTTTGCTACTTTTGCCGCTGGGACGCCCGGTACCGGAGCTGTTTTTCTGTGTGCACTACCCCAACTTATGCTAACCCTAACGATTTAAGGACTCGCATTTCTTTCTCTTGTTGGAGGTAAAGTGCTCTTCAACTATATAGGATCCTCATCCCCAGGTGTCTATCGATACATCAAAGTAAAGTAAAGTGGACTGGATTCAGTGAGGGCTCCCCGTTACCTCCTGTCTCGTCCAATTGTTCTTCGTCCTCGCTCAAGGGGAGAGCTGTTCCTCAAAAGAATGTGAAAAACTACACGTGAGTCAATATTGAACTGTCTTGGAAGCTCCATGAGACTCAAATTTTACCTTCATTATTGCTGTACTCATTCTCGCTGTATGGCACCGCTTTTGTTTGGCTTCGCTCTCCGGTTGAAATATCACCTGGAGTGCCTCGAAAGACTTTTTGTTAAAGAATTTCCTCTTCTCATCCATCCTTCTCTTTAGCACGTTCCAATGGTCGTAATGAGGTGAAGTGGGCCGCGCAAGTGATGAGAGGTAATGAGGCCACTGTCGAGGTTAAATGTCGCACGGAATTTTTCGATTGGTAATAAAGGTCTTGACAAACAGAACCACATCGAAGAGTTTCGAGGCGAGATTCCTTTCAGTTGGCCTTGTAATTAGTGGGTTGTGTAAACCCCCTACTGGTTTACTACACTAATCACGTGCGTCACCTTCCTAGAGTTACCATTACATATCACATGCTCTCGCTAGTTGTTCCTTTACTCCACTTCCGTTCCTTACGTTCTCGTAGTCGCTCGCGCGCTTCTCAATATAGCGTGGTCGCAACAAGTTCCCAGTGTGACCCTTGAGTGATTTCTGGCATTCCGACAGCCAGTTTACAGGTTGGTCTACTTTCGACGGTTCAACAACTGACACCTTGATTTTCTAGAGCCGACGACTTTAGATGATTCTGTTCTCAGGTTTAAGGACATGTCTGACGCCTTACATCTTTATTGTTTGTCGACCAGAAAGCGACGTGCTAGGCTTTTGCAATTGGGTTCCCTGCGTTAATTCTGTCTGTCATTGCGTTAATTCTGTCTGTCATCGGTACAGGTTTCGTATCCGTATTAGGGACCCTTTTCGTGGTGAGATGTAGCTGGAACGGTTCTATCAAACATGGCTCAAGCAAGTCCTCTTTCTTTTTGCATGGCAATCACTGCGTTTTCTTAAAAAAATACAACGGCCATGATAGATACAGTATGTACTAAGTATACTAACTATCATGTAAATAATAGTATCTATCATAGCAAAACATATATGTGACTTCCATGAGCTCGAGGAGTGCAAGAAAGACAACATATCATGGGCCGATGGATAGGTAGGATAGTTCCCAAAAATCCACGTGATCACATGCGACCACTTGTGTAGTTAGGATTGTGCGATAATCCTAACTGTCCTACCTTTCAGCGTAACGGTATTCACTAACGATAGAGGCTGCATAGGACCCCATATAAACCCGCGCACCTCTCGTACAAATTCAACAAACTTCCATAACGAAGTTCAACTTTCCACACCACCATGCCTGTCCACCGCCCTACTGCCTCTGTTCGAGGACGGACTCTCTTGCGCCAGCCTCGTTCCAGCGCTGTACCAGTTCAGCGGACTGCCAGTTCTGACCCCCAAGCCGGTAGGCCCGTCACCACCACCAATCGATCCCGCACCACCCGTCGCAAAAAAAACTGGTACGACGAATGGATCAAGCGCAACGCAGCCGACGCGGAGAATCCCCAGACAGTGATGATCCAAGGGTTTCTCCATCCTGAAGACTGCGGTCAGCACCAGGTTCTGGTCGAGGTATCGTATAAGAAACTCGACGTACATATACAGTTCAGTTCGAAATATTCAACTTTTATTAAAACTCACGTTTTAACCAGGGCGAACCCATCGATATTCATCTCCTTAAAGTCCGGGCCTGGATTCCAGCCCCGTACGGTTCGGGCTTCAAGGCAGCACCCAGTCCGCTCGTCATCCTAGCTGTTCACGAAGGCAACGTTAACACACCTGAGTGGACACAGGGAACCATTCTGCCTCGCCCAATTCGGTTCCGCCAAGACCGTGGCCAAATGGCAGTGCTATTCACGCACATTGCTCACTGTGAATGGTATGGATGTACGGTAAGCTTTTTACACCCTTATGGCTTTGCTTACACTGACTTTTTGAGTAGAGGTTTCTTCAAGGCGAAATGTTAGACTGGGCCAAGTTAGCCTCAGTAAGATCTCTTTTGTTGGAACACGTACCCCCAATTGACCTACAACTTCCTTCCTAGCTCGGTACCTGGGTTGAAAACAAGCCAATCCTTGCCCGCCGTCAAACAGTCGCCAGCTTTCCATTAAGCGAGAAAGATATGGACTTTGAATTTGTTTGAGCCCAACGAAATGTCTTGTTGTAATATCTTCTTTCAATACATGTACCTGTCCAAGTAGTCTGTTCAATAGTGACAAAAGAATATCTTTACAATAGCTCAGGCCCAAACAGCTGATTAGTTCATGATTTATTCTGCATGTTTATTTGATACAAAAAATAGATGTAAGAGAGTAATAGGCGACTATAACACAAACGTCAGACCCAGAATTGATGCGAGAGGAGACAACATACCGAAACCACTCTAAGCAATCATAGTTCTTGAATACAATGAGGGATGGTGGGCGCACGGGCAAATGTGTTGAAAAATGTGCGAACATAGAACCTGGCTAGTGCATCCTCCACCACGGCCACCTGTTTCTCAAAGTGCGCCGCAGTAACGGTTCCGTCTGTGATTTGAACTGGGAAAGGGAAAGTAATCTCATCCGGTTTGGGCCCAGGCCAAGCCTTGACGACATAATATAGCGCTCGAGTGTAAGGTAATCGTTGAAGAAAAGAAGGTGAGCCCAGACCGCTGCCACAGTCGTCAAAGCTGACATGAAAGGGCAGACCGTGCCAACAGTCACTTAGGTCATTTTGACGGAGAACCCACTCAGAATGGGGAAGGAGGGCCCGATCCAACGTCATGAGTTCCATTCGAAAGCTGATCTCATACAGCTCCCAAAGGATCTCCCTTGCAACTTGTTGACGAGGCAATCGGTCCTGCAACAAAGCCTCACCCCGCCACTCGACCTCGGCCGTAGGAATGGTCTCAAGACTAAGTTCCACACGATGGCGACGATCGGCAAGATGTGATCTCAGCAAGTCCTCCATTTCCTTATGCTTTCGAGACGTTGCTGTCCCGGACCCCTCCTTGTATTGCAATCCATGCCCTAGGTCCAATATAGAGCGCCATTGATGGCCTTTTAGATTGAGAGGGTTTGAGCCCGCGTTGGAGAGCAGCCAGAGGAATAAGGGCCGCAACTTGACCCAGGTGGAAATCAGGTGTGCTTGTGTGAGCTCCAAGTTGGACGATAGCAACGATTCTGGAAGAGGAAGATAAGTGCCGAGTTTCTCAGGCACGCGTACATCGTGAAATGCTGATAGTTCAGATAGGGCAGTAGCCCAGGCCGGAACAGCAGGCGGATTGAGAGGATGGTCCAGTGGAAGGAACTTGTTACGAGGAATCTGGGTTTTCGCTTGTCCTGACGAAGTTTTAGCATCTAGTCAAATAAATCAGAATTTGAGACAGATACTACTCAATAAGAACTTACGAGTCTTTCCGGTTTGTTTTTTGAGTCTTGGAGGGACAGGACCTTTCCCCAACACATCCACCAACACCTGAGGACTAGGGGAGGTCGAAGTGGAAATTGATGATGAGGTTGTTGACGAGGAACTCCCGGCGGCTGGAGAAGTAGTGGGACCAGTCAAGGTACTCATGATAGGATATTGGTAGAGAGTACGGATGTAACGAGCCATGGCTGCATAACGTTCACCCTGCGTCCAACCTCCACTCCAGACGACACGGTGGGGAGGGTCCGCGTCAGCAAGGTCGAGAACTTTATCGGTGTATCGCATGGGAAGGCGATGGTCAGCAGATTCGTCAATTGGGTCCACCCGCAGGTCCACACGAGTAGCAGGAAGATGTGTGACTTCCCGAACATACCAGACAGGGACTCCAGCGTGGAACAAGCGTTGCAGATCGTCGGGGGAATAAGCGAATGCACCCATCAGTCGGGCCTCCACAGAGTGGGTCCTTTCCTGTCCGAGTATACGGGGCAAATACTTGTCCAGCCACTCCAACCGGGCATACAACTCCAGATATTGTCGTTGGATGTTGGCCAGAAGTAAGAGCGACTCATCTTTTGTAGCTGCCAGTTGCAGCCGCTCAACAAGTCTCTGGAGGGCTGTACGGCCGTCTCGAACATAACGATCGTTCTTAACGTTTTCGGAACGACCCAAAGCGGAATTGATCAACCGGTTCGTGGTAGTTTCTATGCGAGCAATTAGAACTACACTCAATTTCCCCAACGAGCCCCCCAGCGGATTGGAAGTATGAGGAACGAAGTCGTCTGGTTTGGGACGATACCAAGCTAAAGCATGGTTGTGGAAGCTGTCAGGGGACGGTGCCGGAATAATGGCCAAATGGCCTACTGTCATGTTGAAAGGTTGAGGAAAGTACATGGGGTCGTCAGTGCCGAAATGATAATCCCGTCGCATGCGTGTCAAGCAGGGGGTAAAGCGGGGTGAGTAAACTAAGTCCATGTTGGGAGAGGTCACGAAATAACCGGTATCTGCAATGACAGCGCCAACACGACCGTCAAAAGCAGTGAGCGCTACAAAAACATGAGTTCGGAAGCCACCTAAGGTACTGTAGGCCACGACATACGAGCATCAGGGCGTGCACTATGCAGGAGTAACTCGGGCTTATGGTATACGTCCACAGAGGTGATACGGACGGCTTGAGGTTGTTCGGACATCTTGCTTGTCATCGATGGTGGTGATCCGGCCAGAAGAGAGTGAAAAATCGATAGCGGCAACTGCGAATACGAGATTGGCAATCAGGCCTCAACGGAAACGAGGTTCGGTTGAGAAGAACTGGAGACGAGCTCGAGTTCAAAGGATGTGGATAGGAGGAGGGGAAGAAGTAGTCAGACGGCGGTAATTTGACGGGTTTTGCCGAGTGGACCTGTCAGAAGGAATGAGAAGAGAGATTTTAAACGAATAAAAACTAAACATACCGAGCGCGGACAGAGACAGTACGCACAAGAGCGGAGGAAGAAGTTGAGGTAGAGGTTAAGGTAGGAAGTGTGACTAATTTGAACGTACACGATCATGTTACATAAGCTAATGACGCTTCTTTGCCCTTTTGATTCCGTCCTCTCATCCTCTCATCCTCTGACCTCTCCTCCTCTCCCCTCGTCCTTTTTCGGCGTGTACTCCGACTTCGTTTTCTGCTCCCTTCCTCTCCCGTTTAGACCGTACTCGCTACCGTCTATGTTTGACGACCAAACTCGTTTTCGTCGTCAACCCGTCACAACGACCTCGTGTCCTTGTGTCTCTGTCCTTCGGCTCTACTCAACGTTTTCACCCCGACGTCTTCAACAACGTCAGTCTTATTGTCTCAGGACGACACCGTACCGATCCCATACATACCTCATGTTTCCAGCTGTCAGAGTTGAATATATATCCGAAGGTGAGCAGCCGTCCCAATTTTTGCCAACCTTTCATCGAATCTCTTGTTACTATTTCTCATCGATTTATAGGCTGTATCTTTACCTCAAAGGATACCTCATTTCTCCTTCTTCTACCCTTCTCCTAGAGCTAAACGGATCTGTATATGAAGTATGAAGATAAGTCGCCGTCCGTAGTCTGTATACCCAACTTCTGCTAACATTTCACGGGAACCTTTTTCACTATACGGACTTTCTCAAATGATCTATCTTTACCTCGAATTGCACGAATTACACGATACCCGCAACCATCTAGACTCTCTCATTCGTTTCAGACCGTACTCGCCACTGTCTGCCTGCCTGGTGACGGGAAGGATCGTACTCGATACCGTCTACCGTCCCCGTCAATAAAATCTCGACTGAGCACGACTCCGTCGTCGTCTGGGCTTAGGGATGTTCTTTCCGTACTTGTAAGTACAGAGTACTCATGATCATAGACATGTCCACTAATAAATCAATGGGCTGTACAGGTGACCCATCATCTAACTATCATTGGGTCCGCTCCCTATATAGGATGCTAGGCGGCATTTCAACCAGGTCTTTTTGCTCATACGCAACACCCTCTCTTGCTACCGCTTGTATCATGGAGGTGATTCCTGACTCGTAGCTGACGTGTTGACCGCTTCTGACATCATTTCCAGGACAGGAAATCCAAACGGTCTAAAGCCTTTCGCAAACGATATGATGAGGCGAAACTCTTGCGACAACAGAGTCATAGCTATCAACCCCCAACACAGTCGCTCAACCCCGCGACGTTGAGTGTAGCACCACCTGCATACTATACACCTCCCCAACTCCCGCCCGCCCCACCTGCATATTACACACCTCCACCACTCCAGCCCGCCATCGTTGAACGCTCCTTCCAAAATGTTAATGTCTCCGAAGCTTCGAAAACAGTTGCAACCCCTCTCCATGACCTAGTCGATACCGAGCAGCCTGTTGACCATGGCTATGCCGCTACCTCTAACCCCGAAGATATTGTAAGGGCCGTTGAAGAAGCTGGGTCAGAATATGCGGAGGCGCTCATCCGGTCAGGAATTGAATTTGATGAGGTTGCAGACGATGACTGGGAAAACGAGTTAGAAGAAGAGTACGGCGACGCAGGGAGTGGTGCACCTGTAGAAATGCCGGTGGATAGACCTGCAGAGATCGGTGGAGATACGCGACCTTTACCAGAGATCGAGGACCCCAAAGAGGAGAACGATCCGGATCCCTTTTTGTATGAGCTGCCAGAAGTAAGCGGCCGTGGTCCCGAACCCATTATCTCAAACCTCGCAGTGTATCTTCTATACATGCTAGTTGCATGGCTTCACACTCAATTCCACCTTCCCTTTCGGGCGTGTAAAGCCGTTCTCGTTGTCGTCAGACTCGCACTGTCCTCAGTCGGTGCTGTTTTGGACGAACCTGTCGTGACTACCCTTCCTTCGGTAATGCAGCATCTCGGGATCGAATCCGATTTTCGCATTCTGCCGGTCTGCCCTCGCTGCCAAGAAGTATACCCAGCCTCCACAGAGAAATCCGCCCTGTGCCTCAGTTGCAACGAACCGCTGTTTAAGACTGAACCTACGCCTGGTCAACAACGTCGAGGCATTCCCACTCGCGAGGATCCCAAGCCCTGTTTGCAGTTCCCCGTCAAGTCTATTTCCGAACAATTGGCAAGCATGTTGAGTGTACCCGGTGTTGAGGACGAGATGGATAAAGTATTCGAGACGTTTGCAAACCATCAACCCGGCCAATATCGAACCATCTTTGATGGAAAAGTTTGCCGAGAACTGCGCTCTGCAGACGGAAGTTTGTTTTTCTCTCCGAGTCAGAGAGAACGGGAGGATGGTGAAATGCGTATTGGGTTGACAATGGGTGTGGACTGGTAGGTTATTTGATCGACGCGGTTATGTCTTACTCATGCCAAACCATTAGGTTCTCTTACCTCCGGAGCAAAACCTCTCAATCTCACTCATCCTGTCCAATGTCTTTCAGCATAGTGAATTTGCCACCGCATCTCAGGTATTTGGGTCTCTGGTGCTTTGAACCCGCCGTCTTTGTATTCACGCATTCTTTCACAGGTACCGCACCGCCAACTTGATTCTCGCAGGCATCATGCCCAGTCCAAAAGAAGCTTCACCGGATCAAGTCCAACGTTACATGCGCCCATTCATCAACGAGCTTCTGCGATTATGGAAAGATGGTATTCGCGTTGTCACGCCGAAGTTTCCGGAGGGTCGCCTGGTCCGTGTTGCCCTGGTCGCCGTGGTCTGTGACAAACCAGCAGCGCACAAACTTGGAGGGTTTGGTTCTCACAGCCATACTCATTTTTGCACGATGTGTTGGATCTCGCAAGGCGATAAAGGTTCAGCCCAAGCCTTTGTTGAAAACGGTGTGTTCTGTTCTTTGTACCTTTGGCATCGGACTTATAGGAGATTACACAGGTTTTCGCAAACGCACTGACGCGGAACATCGTCGACTTCAAAAAGAATACCTTCAATGCACGAGTAATTCTGCCCAGGACAACTTTGTTCGTGAAAACGCGACCAGATGGGCAGAATTGCACCGCCTACCGTACTTTGACCTGTGTGCGATGATTGTGATTGATCCGATGCACAATCTGTTTCTCGGTGAGCATTCCCTACCGGTTGCATAGAGCAAGTTCGCTTAATTCTCTGTTAGGTCTAGTCAAGACGCATTTTTATCACATATGGGTTCAGCACCATATATTGCGTAAAAACAAGGAGCTGAAAGCTCTCCACGGCATTCTTTCACAGGTAAGTTTTCCCAGTCCTTGTGTTCGAAGCGCATGAGCTGAAACAACGGCAACATAGCTCAACTTGCCATCAAAGTTAGGACGACTGCCCCGCCTGATTGGGGAACCAGCAGGGGGTTCTCTAACAGCCGATCAGTGGTTGATTTTTGCAACCATTGTGGCTCCGCTGGCGGTGAGTTTGAGATTTACGCTGTATGTATGGGCTCCTGACTCATGTGAATATTTTCAAGATCCCTCAGATATGGCAGGATTATCTCGCAAACGAATCGCCGCATGAAATTGCTGCGAGACGAGCTTCTGCCATTGTAGCGAATCTTGAAGCCAGGCGTGCAGCTGCAAGAGCGTTACGAGAAAGACAACAAGCAGGTGGGGAAGATGAGGTGGAGGAGGGAACCACCAAACGACACCGAAAGCCAACTGAACGGGCTGTAGTCAGTACTTGCTTTTCATTTCCTTCCGGTCTCGACTTCTCATCTGCTCCGTTCCAGAATATGGACATAGATAGTGACTTGGAAATCCCTGATGACGGTGCTCTAGACGATCCGGATGATCCCACATTCGGGAGTCGGGCCAAAGCATCAAACAAAGGCAAAGGCAAAGGTCCCAGTCGGAAAGGGCGGGGGCGGACTGGCAAGAAAGGCAAGAACGTTGCCAACCCCTCGGAAGACCCTGAAAGCACTGTCTCAAACTTACATCCTGATGATCCCACCAACTTCCTGAAGTTATGTACGGCTCTTGTACTTGTCACGGCCAGGAACATCAACGAAGAGGACATTAACCGAGTGGATGAACTCATCCGGGATTACTGCACCGAGCTTATTGACGTGTGTTTCTATCTTCCGCTTGACTGACTATACTTACAGCCTGTATGTCCTCAGCTTTACGGTGCCTCGGTCATTCGTCCCAATCACCATTACACAACACATGTTGCTTCAAACATTCGCAATTACGGCCCTCTTCATGAGTTCTGGACCTTTCTTTTTGAGCGCCTGAATCGGGTACTCAAAAGTTTTAACACGGCCAATCACGCCGGCGGAGAGCTAGAGGTCTCTTTCTTCCGTGAATTTCATCGAACTGTCCAGCACGCAAAACTGGTGCGACCCACGTTTCTAATCCTCTATCATTTTACTGACCTTCATCTCAGCTAAGCAACCCGACGCCCAGACCTTTTCCTGTTGAGGTACATGAATCCATCAAGGCCATGTACAATGCTTCTGCCGATGACCGAGGGACGTTGCAATCCCTAGCGCAGGAACTTGACGAGGTATACGAGGATGGTGAGTTCAAGCTTCCTGTGAAACCTGGTTGAGAAGATATGTATTTACCATATGCATATGCAACCTGGTTTAAAGATGGCTTCCGGTTACTTTTCAGCACCAGAAGTGAATATCTCAATCTACCCGCACCTGTGTACTTCGCCCTACTCAAGTTTCTACAAGAGCGCAACCCATCACTGGCCATTCATTCTTATCTGCGGTTTGCACCTCATGTCGACAGTCTGTCTCTACGTCCCTCCGTGCTCGTCTTCAATCATGTCATTGTCAACGGCCGGCGCTACACCGCAGCGTCTCGAACCAATGCCATTTCCGACAGTCTGATCCTGGTTCGCCAGACGCCCACGTCTTTATGGGCAGGACGGCTGGAACAAATCTTCAAACTCCAACAACCCAACATTTCGTCAGAGTACTTCGGATATGTTCGTTGGTTGATTCCGGCAGAGATGGATTTATCTGGCACGGTGTGGGAGACGTTGTAAGCACCTCTGCAGTCACCCAGGCAAAGTTTGACTAAGATCCTCTTTGCAGCACGCCTCTCAACGTCCAGCTATGGAAGTTAGCGATGTTTCAGGAGAATGGGTTGGGTCCAGCTCCTTTCATCAAGCTGACTGACATTTTTTCACATGCGGTGGTACGGGAGGCTCAGATTGCAGGTTATGGATACTGGGTTTCAATCCCTACACATCAGGTATGTGTTGCTCAAACCCCTCAGAGGCACGTACTAATTTCGACAAGAAATAAATTTATTTACAGTTTATAAAGTGTTACCAAACAAGAAACAAGTTTACTCATTTACAGCGAAACGATTCAAGTTGTGAATTGTGCGACGGCATGTTAGTTGTTCATAGCACCATTGGTTCCCATCCCGATATCTTTATCATTTCCGACATGACCCTCATTCCCAGTCGCTACTTTGGGTCCTGCTTGACCGACGCTGGTGTCCTGGTTCTCAGGGACTGTGCTCATGTCTCCGTCTTGAATTCTCAAGACATTAACACCGCTAGTGTTGACATTGGTGATACACTGCACCACTTGATTGACTCCGGGACTGATGATAGACCCGGTGCCATGGCCAACATCTGCGACGTCTCCTGGAGTATCATCCTTTCCATCTCCCGCCTCTTCTTCTTCATCCCCGGCCTCATACCCTTCGCCAGGAGCATATCTATCCAGGAATGCAACAATGGTCCAGGAAGGATCATTCGGAATTACATTCTCCTTGTCGACAAAACGAGGATCAACGCATACGCGGGGGGGCTTCTTACCAAGTACAGGGACCGGGTTACGACAGGTTCGGCCACGGTCATCCCTACGGCGGGTTTTGCGTGGAGCACCTTCCACCACTTTTCGGGATTGACTAGATGGCCCTTGGCTGGGGATGTTAGCAAGCGCATCAAGCTCATAATAAAAGCTGGTCAGCTAGATATCCGGGCCCATGAGTGATTATCAACTCTTTCGATTGGACTCGGACTGACCTTTTGACTTCTCCAGGGTAAATTGAGAATCTTGATATTCTGCTTTGGGGTGTCCGTGCCAGAGTACTCGGATGACTGACAATCAGTCAGTACCAACTTGTCAGCGCCCTGGGTCAACTCCTTTCCGTGCTTGTCTTGATATTTCTGCACGGATCTGCGGCGAGAAAGAACTTTCTGTCAAAGTCGTGGTGATGAGCAAGGGTGAGTGGAGGTCTCAGGTGTGCATTGCTACGTACCGTCCGTTTACGTCCGGATCGTCTAGTGGTTCGATGGTGCTTGTCGTTAGACTTCTCCGCTTTCTCATCGTTTTGGGACCAGTATGTCACACGTCGGGTCGTAAAATACTTTGCGAAGGCTTCGATCAAGTCTTTGTCGGTGAGTTTGGAAAACTTCTTCTTGGATTCTTGTTCCTTCTAAGGCAGATCATCAGATCAATCAAGGCATGCCCAGTGGAGTAGGAGATACTGACCTGGTCATCCTCTCTCAAGTGCTTGATAATTTCTCGGTAGAGGGCTTTATTCTCAGGTGACTTGGGTCCCCTGTTCCAATAAGCATCCAAGTAGCGGTCGCCTTCAGGCGTAGCGAAGCGCGGGGCATATTCCCGGTGTCCCGGATAGTGAGGAAGCGGATCGTATTTGGTGTACCCACAGTACATATTGAACGCATCCCAAATATCATTTCTATCCTGTGAGGAAGGTGAGCTCATGATACGTTTACAGGCTCAGACTGACCATTTGGGTTGTTGTAGGTTTCTTCTGTTTGGATCCCTTAGTCGCTTCCTGCTCAGCTTCCAGGTTAGCCCTTGTCTGTTTCGCGGCTTCTTGGGCAGCAGCATGAGCGGTCTGATTCATTGCTTGCATGAACCAGGTCTCCGAGCCAGGAAATACCCCGCCGCTCATTGGTGGCATAAATGGCGCTCCGTTCTGATTAGGAGTGACAAACGTTTGGGTAGGTGACTGCGGGTCATTCGTGAAGGCCATGGGCTACAATAGTTGAGTTTAATAGGTTTCTGAAGCGGGACTGCAGTTACTAACCATGTTGAAAGACCCATTCATGAAACCTCCCCCGATATTGTTACCAGGCATATAACCCAACGCAGGCATACTTGTGGGACTGGAATATATGTTGAGCATGGCATTTCCGGTAACGGGAGTTATGTTTGGGGCGACTGGGCCGGTCTCTGTGTTAATATTTGTGGGGCTGAGGGGAGACACGTTGCCGACTGGTACATACAACAGTGAGTGATTAATTGCAACAGATGAGGAGTATTTGATCGCTCACGCACCTTGCGGAGAGGCTTGCTGATTCTTTTCCGCATTGACAGGGATGTTGGTGAACATAGGGACGTGTCCTGCTTTAGTAGGTATGTGAACCGGTGATGAGGTAAAGGTGAGAGCGTTTTACATACCTGCCATCATTCCTTGCTGATACATCGATACGCCTGTGTTTGGGAAACCATTCGACGCGTTAAAGATGTAATGGGTGTTGGACATGTTGGACATGTTGGATGCATTGGACGTATTGGATGCGTTGGACGCGTTGGACGCGATGTTGGACGCGATGTTGGACGCGTTGGACGCGATGTTGGACGCGATGTTGGACGCATTGGACATGTTGGACACGTTGGACACGTTGGACGTGTTGGACATGTTGGACACGTTGGACACGTTGGCATTGGGCATGCTGAACGCGTGAGGGAGGTTGGACGCGTTAGAGTCGTTCGCATTGGTCTGGGCAGTCATGTTGCCGCTGTTTGGTATGTTCATGCCTGACATGTTCGAGTGGTTTCCGAGATTGAACTGGTCGGTCGTGTTAGGCGTGTTAGACGCGTTCGACGCGTTCATCAAGTTTCCGAGGCCAATCATGTTGGGAGAATTGGACATCATGGATGCATTCCACGCATTCCATGGCACAGAGGTCGTACTGGTGGAATTGGGGGCGACGGTGGAGTCGGAAGGAAGGTTCCAGGATGGGTTTGGGGTCTCGTTCGGTTGTTGGTTCATTGTGGGTAGAGGTAAAGGTTGGTTATTTCTCTTATCATCATTTTATTGGCATCTGACCATTTTTTGTGAAATTCGACTGCCACCTGTGATTAGCACTAGTCCTGGCGACTGGCGACCGCCTGGCCTGAGCAGAGTCGGGCTATCGGGAATTTCGGGGCGGATAAGATTAGCCTGGCGGGGGTTGGGTCACATGGTGCTTTCTGTCCTGTAACTATCATGGTACTTGAAATATTATCTATCGCTTTCTGTCCTGTAACTATCATGGTACTTGAAATATTATCTATCTGCTCATGACGCAATGAATACGTGTCAGCTGCCTCGTAACTATCCGTTTAATCTTCCTATGTTTCACCTATATTTCATCTCAACTTTCATAACTGTCACTACATCCTGATTGTTTACAGTATAGTAGTTTATCATTTCTGCGCATGGTCTATCATGGTATCATATTTTTTGCACGATTGTATGCAGATCATTTATGCTATCGTTCAAAGGATTGGTTTATTTTAAAGGCCTGTACATTTAACCCGATTTATGGACTATCTGTGCTACTTTCATCTACCTATCGAGGTATGTATTTTTTTGGGAAAACGCAGTGAGTTATTCCCAGTCACAAATGTGATGAATGCAATTATAGCTGCAACTGTGTACATCAGACCCGACTCAATCATGATTCGAATCACGTTCTGCAGTTTAGTCCTCTTTCGCCTGCGATTCCCAGAACTGTTATTGAGGCTGGAGATCTGCATAGCATATAGCGCACTATGTTTGTCCACTCGGCGAATGAACCACACAATCAGACCTAAACAGATTCAACACAATCAACATACGGGTTGAATCAATTGAAGAAAAAAGTGAACCTGTGGTCATGATATTGTTTGCTATCGACATCGACCAGGCAGAGGTAATGACGGCGGTGATCCGTGCTTCGCCGCCTGTCAACAGCTCGTGGGTATTACCAGCAGTTGCCTCAAGAAAAATGATGAAGATAGTCATGGCAAGGTCTCCAAACCATAGCAAGGTAGGCAATACGACCAAGAGATAGTTTTTGTTTGTGACTCTCCAGCACCGGTAGACCTGAAAACGACTTATAAGCAAAGTAAGCAAAGATTGAAAAACGTTGACTATGCACCAAGGCCCCGTCACTGATCTGCTTGCCAACAACGACATTGACGGTCTGAGAGGCGATCATCGAAAAAAAAAACAAATCAACATCATAATGAAAGACATGGATGACACTGCTGACTTACCTTCAAGATGTTGACCCAGTCAGCCATTCTGGTATATCTCTCCTCAGATCCCCCAGAACCGGTGTACAATATGAATGCTTCGATTGCATGCATCAATGATAGTGCAACATCAAAAGTCGCGAAGAACGCTAGCAGCAGAGCAAAAAGCAGCACTATCCAGTTGATTAACTTCATGGATCGAAAATTGCCTTTCATATCCCACAAAAGATAGCGCATACAAGGGAAGAAAGTGACAAGGTATATTCCCCAGAAGACACTGGAGAGGAAGAGCCCTAGAATGTGAGCCTCACTAATCACAAGTTGAAGACGAGCCATCAGGGTAGACACTGTTCCGTCGAACCAGAATCGAGGTGGGGTGATGTTAGTGCATGGAATGAGGCTTAAATGAACCGTTTTGAATCCCTTATCGTAAAAGTTTCCGTGACAAGATCTTTAACTGAGTCATCAAGTCCAGGAAAATGACCCGTTGGTGGCGCATTTGGCGCCTGCTGGTGTTAAACAGTTGAACCAGAGTTACGAGACCTTTTACGGACTCGTCCTTACTAAACTTGACCACAGAAGTTCGCAGGTATTTACCCCATCTAGTATCGGAATTGAAACCCGAGGGCGCTTGAATCAATAATTATAAGCGCTCTCAGCTTCTCCGATAAGAGAACAAATTTGCCACGCGAAGCGATGACCTTGCTACTTAGCATCTGAGTCTCGACGGTTTACGGTGCAGCATAGCTTTGGGCGGAAGAATGAACGAGGGATCCGCTCCCTTGTTACTACCACTGCGCGCAGCGATGGCTCATCTTTTCAAGAGAATGAAGGAAGTGTGATGAATCGGAGCAATGGACCATTTCTTTTCATCAGATATTGAGCTCTTGGTGACCACCTTAAGTTCATAATCAAAGCAGTGTCACCAGGTACTGATCATTGTGTTTCAACTTCTCACAGGTTTTGTTAAGGTGATGCCATCAAAAAATCACTCAAAAGCTATATTGACTGATTGGATCTATCTCATGTTGCCGTGGAATCACAGCCTGGCTCCGAAGTCCTGGACCTTGAAAGTTGGGCCTTATGGAAAGCTCGGGCTTGGGACTCCAGAAAATTACGAGGCCGACCGAAGGAAGGACTCGTCTTTACTCCACTCCAACCGCTTAGCTGGTTGTGTAATAACCCATTAGGAAAATCAACTATCTTATCTCATTCCTATTGTGGATTAGCTCATTTTTTGTGTCAACTGCATCTGTGCCGGTAAACTTAATTCATTCACTGCTTGTTCGGCCTCGTACCTGCCACACGAAGTGATGGCCTACTTCCTTCATTTACTCAAGGACAGCAGAGACCTTGAAGATTCAAAATTTCATATCTCTTTGAAATATCCGTTATCATTTACCCCGTTATTGAGTTGGATGATTACTGTTGATATACCTCTAGGCTCTTGGCATGGGTATTGATCAGGGTAGCATACTATAAAGGTTGGTTGCATATGGATTGATAGGGTTCCTCACTTTCTTCCTTCCTAGGCTATTGCCATTGCTGTTGCACACAGGTGTTGAAGTTGCCAATACCCAACTGTAATCTCCACCTATCCTGTATTCCACCTAACACCTCCCATTGAAGACTTCCCCAAGCACTGTCAACTGATACTTTGTGTACTGCAATATCTCTTTCTCTGAGTATGTATCTACACAATTACCTGGAAATTTTGAACTTTCTTACAGCAGTTTCTTCCATAACAACTACTGCCTTCAGGGCAACATACAGGAGATCAGGCATCATTCATGATGTCTAGCACATGGACCAGACTTGATGACACTGATCCCAAGATTGTTTATGAGGGAAATTGGAGGACAGGTGGGATACCACATGAATATAACACAACAACACATGGTGCAGTAAATGCATCTGGCTGCAGTGCATTGCTCACTTTCACTGGTAAGTGTCTCAAATGATTAAATCATCTCTTGATGCAAAGTATCATCATGATGATCTAGTATTGCCTTTTTGAACCTCAGGAACGCAAATCAAGATAGGTGCAACACTGGATACTAAAAATCCCGAAGACCTGAGCCCAATTTTCGATCTGTACCTTGATGGAAAGCTTGTGCTCAGATATGAACCCAATCTCACATTTTCTGGCATTCAAATTGTTGAAGATCAACAGCTTGTGCCCATTTTCTCATCCCCAATTCTTGATAATGCCACACATATACTTTTGATCAGCAATCAGGTCAAAACAGCAAACACCATCTGGTTGGATTACTTTGACTTGCTCTCCTTGAATCCAACTACTACTTCATCTCAACCTCTACCAAATTTATCTACTCACTCCCCAAGCAATACTCAGCTGGGGGGTGGTTCTAACACTCCTTCACCTAGTGTATCAGCCAACACGGAGAAAAGCCTGACTCTTAGTGCTGGAGGTATTGTTGGAATAACACTAGGAGCTATAGGATTAACTTTGATGTTCACGCTGGCATTTTTGTTATGGAAGCAGGAAAAGAAGCAAACCAGACTATCAAACTACCCTAGTAAGCACTTTTACGATGTTATAACTCAAGCTGAGCTTATTACTTTGACAGGCATCCTGCAGCCATTTACGATCTATCCCCGTCAGCTTACAACGTTACCAGAAACACATGACCATGACCATCCACCTCCAAAACGGTCTAATACTAAGAAATTATCAAAACATACAAATCTCCAGCAGCCTCCTATGTATAGGGAAGCTCCATGACAAAGAACTTGAATGCCATCTTGAGATTTGATGATGGAGTCTGAGTAGAGTGGAATATAGTGATCAACTGTAGGAAACCTGGGCCCTTATACTCCAAGAAAGATCTTTGTTTGAAAAAATAACTCTGGAATAGGACCTCACTCATATATACATATCTTTTAGCACATGAAAAAGTCACAATCTTCATGACTTTTCTGAGCATCTACCCCTTCACAATTAAGGTATCTATTGGTCTTATTTCCTTTCCCCGAAGTAATACTTTGTCCAAATGGAAGGTATGCAGTTCAATTTGGGTCATCAACGATTTTGTCAATTTCAATGTTCAGAGCATAAAAATAATCTAGAAATGATCAGTGGAATTAGAATTCAGATGAACTTCCATTACTTATTTATTTATCTTTGATGATTATGCATAAAATAAGCAGTTTTGAATACGGCGTTTTGATACTGACTAGGCCCTCAATGAAATATTTTTTCCATTCGAGTGTTCTTTTCTGGTAAACGTGGTCTGTAAATAGAATCGTTCTGTCGAATTTTCCTCAAAATCACTCTTGTTTAGGAAGTAAGGTTTTGCATGGAGTTCTGCCACAGGTCTCGTGTCTGTTCATTCTTGTATTATAATCCTAGCTAGGGTCCTCTTAGGTCCATGATTTATGTAAAGTATGATATATTTCTATTTCCACCTTACAGTGATTGAAATGGTGGATTGATGATTCCGGTTGCGTAGATTCCTTGATCCGTTTCCTTCTTGACACACTTTTTTAAGATCTGACCCTACATACTAACTTGTGTTGAACATTCTTCAAGTTCAAGTTTGACCCATGATACTACATGATGTATCACGGAGACAACGCTTGCCGCTGTCAGATCCCAAGAACTAAGATCGAAATTTGACGTTGTACGGTACACTAGGAACGCTTGTCAAAAAGCTCGGGTCGACCAAAGGTGTACTAGTATAACTATCACGGGGGGCAAACTCGTGGGAAGCCAACCGTCTGGCTTCCTGACAGGGAGCGGGTTAGGAAGCGGGTTAGGAAGCCAACTGTTTCGAGTGATGTTGTGCAAATGTGAAAGGTACGAAGGGTGCAGCGGTCGTCAAGGACACGATAGTTTTTTGTTTATTCTGTACATCTACAGTACTATACTAATAATAGCTAATTGATAATTGATCAAACGGAGATAAACATCATCAAAAACGCCTCAAGACAGAGGTCGTGGTTCTTATAATTATAAGTGATAGTATTTCACTTCCAGCGATAGTGTACCTTTTGTTATATCATTACAAGCGAATGTATAACACCCTGTTCCGATTAAAGGGAAGTAGACGCAATCAAAACGCCTCAAGGCAGAGGCTCAAAGGATAAGACAAACAACTAGATAATCCTTTCATGCTACTGTGGCATTGTACAGACTAATAAATACTGGTGTACTGAGATTTGCACCTAGAACTTTGAATCCCTTCTTTCCTTATTTCCTCCATGCCACCCAGACCTCCAAAACCAAGGCCACAAAAAAAGAAGAACGACCTTATTTCCTCCATGCCACCCAGACCTCCAACACCAAAGCCGCAAAAAAAGAAGAAGGACCCGCTTCGGATACCCCGAGCTGAAGTGTCCGAAGCTGTGAGAGGCACCCAGGTAAGCAGCTCTTATCTCCTTGTGAAAGTGATTCACGTACCTGTCCAATCCCCATAGCGTGCTTTTCAGATCCATATCTGCATCGCAATGGGACTTATCTCTGCGGCATCTGCACCCATCACACCACCGACTCGCTACAAGGAGAACTTTGCTGCGCGCTTCCAAACCGAAGCGGATTTCTCTTCTGTCGTCAGAAACTTAGGCCAGTTTCCTACTCATCAATCCCACAAGAAACGAATCCAGGCGGCCAGAACCTATTTCTACAATCATGCAGCCACTGGAAACAGTCTTGGCAAGGACGTAGCCATGGTAGAGGACCTATCGCTCACAATCCTCTACACCACGATGGACCAATATGGTTTCGAGTCTTGGTGCCCGGATCTATCGGAGTCCCCTTCCTCTTTGTACAACAACTGCCACCGAACCCTTGCCATCGACAGCTTCCAGCAGGCGTGTGCGATGGGAGGATACCGCCGGTTCTCCGTGAATCCCGAGTACTACAATAGCACAACCGTGCTGGCCCAAATATATGATAGCTATGTCTTCGGGACTATCAAAGACAAGTCTCGAAAGGAAGCCAGAGATCCTGGATCTCTGGAGCGTCGTAAAGAGAGCAACAACACCGGAAAAAGGAGGCGCACAGTACTTTATATGTTTTTCTTTTCTACACGAACGGTTGGGCTAATGCTCTATACCCAGAGAGCCAGCGAGCGTGAAAGGTACCTGAGGTGCAACGGATATCCGGAGAGAGTTATCAAAGCTATCGCTGGTTCTTATTGCGCGTCTGAAGATGAAGGCCCCGTCGTAGATGAGGACACCGGTCAACTCAAACTCCACAACGGCAGACCTTACATGCTCATCCGGGAAGTCCCTGGACGAAATCCAGCTCTGACTGCCTTCATCCGCCGCATTGACGAAGAGATTAAGTACCGTGGAGCTGCTGGGAGTCTCGTAGAGCCGAAAGTTCCAAGAAGGGGTGGATTTGGAGGAGCATTGGACCCCAAGCGCAATCGAGTTGTTCCCGACGATCCCATCTATCCTGATGTACACTATCTCCCTGTTGATGTCCCGGTCGACTTCTTTGACCCCGAATACTTCAACAATCTTCCAGTTATTGATCGTGCTAAGTTTAAATGCAAGCCATACCTGGCCTTCCCTTCCAACTCTTCTCCGGACTGGATGCTCGCAAACCTGAACAGGTGGGCGAAACTCTCGAACAAAGACTTCATGAACACTTATGGCGAAAAGCTGTTCGCCTACAACTTCCCAACTGACGAAGAAATCTCCAATTCTCGAAACGAAGATGCGCAGCAAGAGGACGAAGATGATAGGGAACGTGCAGACTATAGAGCACGTCTGGATGCGGACCTGCAGGCCAGGATGATCAGCCAGGGGAAAAAGAGAGATCGTGATGTTGGTGATAAAGACGAGGATGATGGTGAAGACTTGTTTGGGGATAATTATGAAGCTGATTATGAGGGTGATCAAGACGACGACGAGGACGAGGAAGGACGGCACTTCCGGCCCCAGGTGAAGCGTCGACGACAGCGAAGTCGGACAAGGGACGAGATGGATGAGGATGAAGAAGAGGAGTGGCAGGGAATCGGACAAAGCTCCCAGTATGAGGAGGAAGAAGACGACTCAGAGGAAGAGGGCTCAGAGGAAGAGGGCTCAGAGGAAGAGGGCTCAGAGGAAGAGGGCTCAGAGGAAGAGGGCTCAGAGGAAGAGGACTCAGAGGACAAGGACGGAGAATACGACGTAGAGCACGAAGAGGAAGAGGAGGAAGAGGAAGAGGAGGAAGAGGAAGAGATGTGGTTGGGAATTGGCCAAAGCAGCCAGGGAGTAGAAGGGAATGGTACAGATGGCGATCAGAGTGGAGAGTTGACGGACGATGACTATAGTGGCTTCTTGTCGGATTATTCCTCCGACAAGGAGTTCATTCCAGGGGAAGATCAGGATGTGGACGAAGAATTTGATGCTGATGTGGACGATGAGATGGAGGAGGAGGCCAAAGGCCTTAACGCTGAAGCCGAGCAAGCAAAGAAAAAAAAGAAGAAGGGAGATGATGAGGAGGATAAGAGTGAGGGGAAGAACGGGGAGTCGCTGGAAGATCTTCATACCGAGGCGAATCAGATGCGGGGCGCCAGTGCAATTAACCCTTTGGCTGGTCCCAGTTCAGCCACTACCTCCAACGCCCAACAGTACCAAGCGTATCCCCAATATTTTGGGAACGGCTACGGAAGCGTTTATGGAAACGGCTATGGAAACGGCGGCGGCTATGGAAACGGTGGCGGCTATGGAAACGGCAGCGGCTATGGAGACGGCAGCAGCTACGGAAACGGCAGCGGCTATGGAGACGGCAGCGGCTACGGAAACGGCAGCGGCTATGGAGACGGCAGCGGCTACGGAAACGGGATCGGCTATGGAAACGGCAACGGGATCGGCTATGGAAACAGCTACGCCAGTACCAACACATATCCCACCTACGATCCCCTATTTAACACTGATTATGGCTCTTCCAACCCCTACGGAATGCAGGGCGCCAGTACATTCGATCCCTTCGCTGCTTCGAGTTCGGCCAGCGCCTCCAACGCTCAAGGGTATCAAGGGTATCCCACCCACGATTCTACCAACGCCAGCACCTCCAACACATCCACCGAAGATTGGGGCAAGATATGGGGAAATAGCAGCAACTAGACCTAAAGTTCATTCAGCATGACTTTTTAAATTTTCCCGTTTACGATTTACGGTTTACGAACCTATTACGAGTTCCTATGCAAACCCTTCTTTCTAAACTACTTTATATCCTGTTTAATCTTCTAGTTGCATCGCATTACTTCGTTCAAACAGTTCCTGTCTTGAATAATTCAAGTTATTAGAGTACTATCATTTAAGGAATCAAGTACTCACGTGAGGCAGGAAGCGACGCGATGTATCACGCAACGTATCACGTGATGCTCGTTTTTCCGATTTTCTTAATCTGGACTGCCAATTTCGCTTCTCTCAAAAATGATAGTATTTACTGATACAAGCTGTACGATTTTAGGGAATACAGGTAATAAAATTCTACTGGTTCTCCTCCATCGTGTAGATCCAATAAATCTGTCAAAGTACAAAAAGCCAATGAGTTTGAATGAAGAACGAAGATGAAAAGAAAAATACCTACAACAGCGAGGTCAACAAACTACGGGGAAAAATGTCAAGAATTAGAATCAGAGGTCAAGCGGATGTAGGCATCGAAGGCATGGAGGTATCGAATATGGAGGTATAGAATATGGAGGTATCGAATATGGAGGTATCGAATATGGAGGTATCGAATATGGAGGTGTCGAGGATGGGAGCGTCGAGGATGGAGGTGACGAGGATGGGGGTGATGAGAATGGGGATGATGAGGATGGGGTGACGAGGATGGGGGTGACGAGGATAGAGGTGTCGAGGATGGAGGTATCCAATATGGGGTATCGAGGACGAGGATGGAGGACCGAGGTATCCAAGCTGGAGGTGACGAAGAATGAAGAGACAAAGAGTAGGCGTCGACGCCGACGTCGTTGTTCGGCGTCGACGCCAGTGACGACGAGCACAGAAGGGAGGGGTAGTAAGGAAAGGATGGAAAGACTTAACCGATATCCGACGCGAGACTATATCGTCCAGCGCCGGCAAGGATTTTGGAGTCCATGGACGCAGACATGTGAT
>ML179383.1:0-20525 GCA_004369135.1 Dendrothele bispora CBS 962.96
CCGCCGGATGACGTTTGGTAAAAGATAAAAATCTTTGACCGGTTTTGCTCGTCAACTGAATATGCTGCGAATTACCGCGCACATTTAAGTTATCACGTAAAAAGGTACCAAGCGACAGAAGTCGCTGATTAAGGTCAGGGATGTAAAAGACCGGTTCGATCATATAGATATTCGATCCTTGACTAAGACGGACAGATCCTCGGGCCGTGATATGAGTCAGGCCGTTTGCAGTTTTCACCGGTATAGGATCAATGTCTTGGAGTTCGGTAAAATCGGCTTTATCGTTACTAAAATGCACAGAAGCGCCAGAGTCGAGCAGCCAATTTGACTTAAAGAAGTCTTCTAACATTTTCTCAAAACCCTTACACTTGTCACACTTAGATGCAGAACAATGAGCGCATATATTGGACATAGGTAATAGTACAGTGGGGGATACAACATGAGAATCAGTAATATACCAGTCACCTGCAGCAGATAAATGCACATTAGTGCCACTGTCAGAGGGTAGAGGAAATGAATAGACGAACCCGTCATCTTCGTCATCGGAGCCCAAGGAAACTTCGTCGAAGTCTTTCCCAACGGTCAACCGATCCGCTAAGGACCGAGTTCCGGAGCCAGAGGCTACTGGGGGGTCAGACATGACGACATCCTCGAGGGCACGAACTTGTTCACAGGTCGGCTCGAGGCCGATGTCCCGGACCAAATTGATAGACCTCTTGGTAGAGGTGAAAAAGTCGTCAAAGGGCTTGGGAGCCGGAGAGAAGAAGGGACGGCGCACATCAAGCGCAGCCGGGTCCATGACGATAGTGGGGGCGGCTATGTGGGAGCACTCACCCTCAGTATCAGCCGAGTTGGCCTTCTCCTTACCCTTGCCAGAGCGCTTGCCGCGCTGACGCTTCTTCTTCCCATCTCCATCCTGCTTAGTCTGCTGCTCAGCGCCGGTGTTTTGGCGCTTCTGCTGTGACTTGAAGTCAGGGTCGCCATCTTTCTGCTTCACAGCCGAGAGTTTGTTGGCACTCTTGCCGGCGTTACCGTCGTTGCGCTTGCTCCGGCCTTCCCAGGCATGGACAGCAGCTTCGCAGATACACTCCGGCGTTAGTTTGGTGACGATTTCGTCCATTGGCGTCTGAGCGACGGTCTGGACGACATAGGAGTACCGATCAGGGAGCTTACTAACTATCAGCATCGCCTGAATAAACTTGGGGACGGCCATACTAGTAGTGGTTGTACCAGTAGACGGGCTGTTAGCGGCGATTCGAGTGAAAAACATAATGATGTTATCGATGGCGGCGGCAGGATGTTTGTCGTTAGGAATATGGTAATCGATGGCACGTTTGAAGTCGGTGAAGACTGCAGCGATTCCTGGTTTACTGTACTGTCCCTTAAGGACGTCGTACATCTCCTTGGCTCCAGTCGCGTCCTGAATAGTGGAGCGAATCTGGGGAGAGACGTGCAGCAAGATATTACCCATGGCTTTGTTTTTGCCGTCACGCCAGGTTTTCGTAGCTGCAGCGTCAGTAGCGGCGGGAGGCGAGTCTTCCATAACGTACCAGACTCCAACGGACATAAGGAAAGCCTTGATGGCTTCGGACCATTCGATCCAGTTGGCACCAGTGAGAACGGGGACACAGTTGAGCAAAGCAGAGGACATTTTTAATCGTAAAATGTAAAAAGATCTGGGGAGTCAAACCGTCAGCGTTAGTCTTACACTGTTAAGAGAATAATAAAAGGCAGCCGCAAGGGCGCCACTCAACGGTGACATCGACCCAATATCAACGTTCACCACAGTACACGAAGTAGTGTAGTAAAACGGATAACGTTCGCGCAGTACTCGAAGTAGTGCAGCAGAACGGAGAGTCTAAACTAGGTATGCGATCCAATATGCAGCGGATAAAATGTGCAACATGGGTCAAGCATCCAGGTACATAGAGATCAAGGGCTCGGGGCCCATAACCTGTCGAGGGTGCATCCTGCTACACTAAGTAGAAGATGGTAAGATCTGAGACATACCTGGGGACGAGAAGTTGAGACTGTTTAGTAGAAAGCTTAGAGGGCTTAGGCGACTATTTCTGTGAAGAAAAGAACTGAGTATTTGAGGCAGTAACTACTGTCCTTATATACTACAAAGGAGAGTGCACAGACCATTTGAGTCATGTGCTCATAGCCATAGATCATATACTACATATATAGAAGAAGGCTGTGCATAATGTAAAGTAGATAAAAGAAAGGAATAGAACAAAGTTCAACAGGAGGAGGAGGACCTGGAGGAGGAGGACCTGGAAGAGGAGGACCTGGAGGAGGAGGACCTGGAGGAGGAAGACCACCAGGAGGAGGAGGACCTGGAGGAGGAGGACCACCGAGTGGAGGGAATGGTCCATATGGAGAAGGGGATTTCTATCGCGGAAGTCGCGATTATCTTCCCCATTATCCAAACGGACCAGGAGGAGGTGACCCCCCAGGAGGAGGCAACGACCCTCCAACTAACCCGGCCAACCCGTCCTCTTATCCTCCAAGCGAGAACTGTGAATGGAGACTAAACGAAAAGATAAATCTATCCCTTATCCCCAGTTGGGACGGTAAAGGAGACACCTTGATAGATTATCTAGTTACCATGAACGAACTAGCGGAGAAAGGTCCTCGACTAAGTCAAGATTTAGCTACTTGGGCCTCTGAAGGATGGTCCAGTGATGTCAAGAACTGGTGGTTATCCCACTCTCCCGAAACTCGAGGCTATCTCCGCACCAATTGGTCGATGTTGCTAGAAGGAATTTGCGACTATTTCATGAATCAAAATTGGATGGCTGCCAGAAGAAAGGAGTTTACGGACATGACCTTTAGGAACCAAGGACATTCTCTCGAAACGCCAGTCCAGTTTGTTCAGAGACGAAAACGAATCGCTATAGTAATCTACCCTGAGGACGCCGACAATCACACTATGATGATCGACTACATTCTCCGCAACATTCCGGAATCATGGAAACCTACGCTGAATAGTAATCTATGTCAGTCCACGGAAGCTCTAATAGCTCAAGCCAAAGCCTTCAAAGATACGTTAATTGCACACTGGAAGAACGAAACTCGGATAGAAAGGATGCAAAGCTACATGGATTCTAACCCCCCCAAGCCAAACCGCGCCTACAAGAAAAGAGCTTACTCCTCTCAGGGTAACATGGTAGCAGAGATCGAGGATGCTAAAGAAGAAGAAGACAGTTCCGTCTCAGAAGATCATTCCGAGGCTGATTCTAAGTCGGCCAACGCGGTTTCGAGACGGAAGAGTGCGAAAGACGCAGCTTCCCGTCCTCCGTGGCCTAAAGAACCTGTCTTCCCAAAGGACGATTCAGTCAAGACAGATAAACCTCCGACCGATGGTTGTTACATTTGCGGCTCTCTATACCATTTCGGCAGACAATGTAAAAGATACGGAGAATGGGTTACTTTGTTTAGATCTAACAAGGTGCATGCGCTTCTAACGGAGACCCAAGTAGCAGAACAGGATAATATGTACTCTACTTTGCTCAACAATGGAGATATTGTGTACCTTTTGTCTTCCGATTCTGAGAACGATCAGTTGTCTAATGAAATTGCGGAAGTCGCATATTCAAGCGAATCTGATCTCTCTCTAGAAAAGGAAGCCTTCCTGGCTGAGTCGAAAAGACTTGCAGCCTCAGCTCACCTGACACATCAACCTCCTATCAACCGTAATATTCGCAGGCGTCTGGAAAGGGAAGATAATGGGAAAAAGAAGGAACCAGTTAAAGCCTCCAGAGCAATATCCAGGAAAGATTCTCGTCGTCGACGTAGACTTTCTCCTCCTCCCTCCATTCCAACTCACGTCGATGGATCTCCGGTTGAAATAGCAAAAAAGGGAAGAGAATTACCGGAAGGACTAGGCTCCCTCGACACTAGAGCACTTTTTACGAAAGCGAGGATAGGATCCCTTCGCAGTGAAGAACTCAATGTTAGGCTAGATTCGGGTGTCGACATAACTCTCATATCGGAAGATTATTGGAAGAAACTAGGAACCCTTCCCAAACCAAAAGTAGGCCTAAGGATGAAGCTATACCAACTAACTGGTGAAGCTAAAATCCTAGGATACGTAAGGTTTCCTACCTTCATGATGTCTACCGACAACGTATGGATTCAATTCGATACGGAGGCATACGTAGTCAAGAACATGAACATAAAAATCCTTCTAGGAGAAGACTTCTTGACTACATACGAACTCAGTACCCTACGAAATGCTTCGGGATCGCACATACTAACTGTCGGTCAAACCTCTCGTTCCATTAAAGCCTTTTCGACCAAGAGTTCCCTTCTCAATTTTGAGATCCGCAGCGCCGCTAAAGCTCAATCTTTTGTTAGATCCAAGAGTATTCACAGAGCCAAAGCTAAAGCCCGAAGTTACCCTAGAAATCCGGCGGAAGTATTTGCAGCTGAGGACATAGTCATAGCCCCAGGAACCGTACATAGAGTCAAGGTCACCGGACCTTTTGAAGGAAGAGAAGATTGGCTAGTAGAAAAATTGATCATAGGAATGGAAGACACTTCTATATTAGCAGCTCCTACTACTTGGATCTCGTCTTCTCAACCCGAAATTCCCATAGCAAACACTTCCGTACGCCCATGGATCATCAAAGCTGGTGACATCGTAGGACACCGTGTCAATCCTCTCTCCCTCGACAGTCCTAAAACGGAGGAAGACCGTATGCGATACGCCGCATCGATAGAAACTATCCATTCACAAATACAGGGCTCGTTAAGAGCCCAAGATTTGTCAATTGATGTTTCGCTTCCTTCAGATTCAACTCATGAGATTGAGAATCAAGAGGATGATCTGGGGGGCCCTAAAACTTCTTCGTTACCTGATGAAACAAATGTTGCCCAAGGAAACGATCAAATAGACGTTGCCTCTCTCGTCAATTTGGGACCAGACATTCCAGAAGAAATTAGGCCGAAGCTAGAAAATGTTCTGAGGAAAAACGTACTATCGTTTGGAGTTAACGACAGACTAGGAAACATACCGAGCAAAGTTCCAGTACCTTTACACCCAGGAACTATGCCCATTTCAGTCCCTATGTACGCGGCCTCTCCGCTAAAGCGAGAAATAATTGAGAAGCAAGTAAATGCGTGGATAGAAGCTGAAGTAATTGAGTCTTCTTCCAGTCCTTGGGGATTCCCTGTGGTAGTGGTTTATCGCAACGGCAAACCTCGATTAGTTGTAGACTACAGAAAACTGAACGCGAAAACCATACCGGATGAATTCCCTATTCCCCGTCAATCCGAAATCATTCAAGCCCTATCAGGATCTCAAGTCATGTCCTCCTTCGACGCTTTAGCAGGTTTCACCCAAATGCATATTGCCGACGAACACAAGGAGAGAACTGCATTCCGTTGCCACATGGGACTCTTCCAATTCAGACGAATGCCTTTCGGACTCCGCATCTGTCTTTCAAAGACTGATGCAAGGAGTGTTAGCCCTGTACCTTTGGATCTTTACCCTTGTATACATTGACGACATAGTAGTATTCTCTAAATCTTGGGAAGATCATTTAGTACACTTAGATAAGGTCCTGAGTGCGATAGCCGCAGCAGGGATTACCTTATCTCCGTCTAAATGCTTTGTAGGATACTCCTCTATACTACTATTAGGGCAGAAAGTCTCTCGATTGGGATTATCTACACACCAAGAAAAGGTACAAGCTATTCAGGAGCTATCTCGTCCGAAATCCGTCAATGAACTACAAAAGTTCCTAGGAATGGTAATCTATTTCAGCCAATTCATTCCACACTACTCTTTCATCACCGCCCCCTTATTCAATCTTCTTAAAAAGGGCGCCAAATGGTCATGGCTAGCTGAACATGAAATCGCCTTCGAACAAGCAAAGAATGCTTTAGCTTCAGCCCCTGTCCTAGGACACCCGATACAAGGACAACTGTATCGTCTGTATACCGACGCGTCTGACGTAGCGTTAGGAGCCTGCCTCCAGCAGATACAGAAGATCAGGGTACAAGACCTTCAAGGTACGAGCGCGTACGAGAAGTTGCTAAAAGCTTGGGAAAACGGAGAGAAAAAACCCCCCAATCTAGTATCGGCTCTTCGGGATGATGTTATAGAGAAAGTGGAGGAAGAATGGAGTGACTCTCTCGACAACTCTTATGTTCACGTTGAACGGCGTGTTTCTCTTTGTCTCCGTGAGTCCCAGTTAACATTGGCCTGGGCTCATTGTACCTTGTCTCTGTGAGTGCCAGTTAACATAGGCCTGGTCTCATCGAATCTCCATGTATCCCTGAAGGTCTCAGTTGACGTGTGTCCTGGCCTTTTCCAACTCTCCATTCCGACCCTCGACCCCTGAGTTTCAGTGACGGTTGTCCTGGCTCAATTCCATATCCATCTTGTGCCCCAAGTTCCCAGTAATGTCTATTTGCCACTTTTTACTTTGTTCTTCACCCTTTGATTCTTGCTTTCAACCATTGACACTCGTTTATTTTCCTCAGTTCCCCTTTCTCTTTTCTTGTGTACCTTGTACTTTTCCTGTGCTCCGGTGCAAGCACAGCCTAAAGAGGGGGTATTGTCACGAATCATCCCTGCTTCTTTGTCTTTCATCATTGCTTCCATTACCTTTGTTCTAGATCACTGGCTTCCATACCTATTGATGTATCATTGTCTGATTGATACCTGTTGTCGTGTCGTGCATCTTAAGATCTCTTAGATACATGATTATCATTCCATGGCTGTTCCATCATTGCCTTCTGATCTACCATTGTTCTTCTGTTACATATATACTTTGTAGCCTCGTAGATAGCTCCCTAGTCTGTCCACTTTGTCCCCTCAGTCCATACTGCTCAGCTCTGCCTCAGTACTATGTTGATGTAGGCCCATTGTGGCTCTCTCACTATCTATTTCACTGTCTTTGCTTCGTCTTCTGACCCTGTGTGGTGGCCTGAGAGGCTCCCTTGACCTTAGCTGAGCTGTTCCTGACACTGCCTCTCCTAAAACTATATAAGACTTCATTCACGGTTACAAGGAGGATAAATTCTTCACAAGTCGTTACGTTGAATCCATCGATAACCCTCAGAAACTCCTCACTCCCAGCCATTTCTGAAAGGGGACATCCAACTTGCTATTCTTTGTAGACGCGGATTGGAAAGTTCGACTATGCGTACCCCAGAACCAAATCAATCTAGTTCTTCGTAACATACACGAATTGCCGTCTGAAAGTGCTCACGCCGGATTCAGAAGATTTTCCAAAAGACTGCATGATCTCTTCTTTTGGCCGACCATGAACAAAGATGCCGAAGCGTACATTCGATCCTGCGACGTGTGCCAGAAGATTAAGGTTGACAGGAGTAAACAAATGGGAGGTCTTCGACCAGCACACATCCCATCTCGTCCCTTTGAAACCGTGTCCTTAGACCTCATTACGGGTCTCCCTGAATCTGGATCCGAAAAGTTCACCGCCGTGCTCGTGATTGTAGACAAGCTCACCAAGTATGCTCTCTTCATTCCGACTTACGACGAACTGGATCAAGAAGGATTTGCGGATTTGTTCATAAAATACGTAGTAAGAAAGTTTGGACTGCCTACTAGGATTATAGCGGACAGGGATAAACGATGGACTTCCGCCTTCTGGAAATCTGTGGTACAAAAGTTTGGAAGTTATATGGCTGTATCATCTGCACATCACCCTCAAACCGACGGTCAAATGGAAATAGTAAATTCCTTGATAGAACAGATGTTGAGAGCTTACGTAGCGTCAGATCGTTCTTCTTGGGCCAAGTTTCTGGACGACCTCGCCTTCTCCTACAACAGTTCGCTTCATTCATCCACCTTACAACGACCAGATTTCCTATTACTAGGATACAAACCACAAAACTCCTTTGGAATCCTAGTACCAGGACAAGAAGCAGTCACTTGACCTTTCCTTCCTAGCCAAAGGGCCGAAGTATTTACGGAAGAAATGGAACACCACCGAAGACTAGCAAGAGACGCGCTGGTTTTAGCTCAAGAAAGACAGGCTAAGGCTTATAATGGCAAACGTCGTCCCATCAAGGAGTTCCAACCGGGAGACCTAGTTCTAGTCAATCCGCATTCACTACAATTAATTGAAGCTGGAGGAACAGGTCGTAAACTAGTTCAAAGAATGATAGGGCCATTCGAAGTGATGGAAAAAATCAATTCTATGGTCTCACTTTGCAAAACCCAAATTTTCATGCACAAGAAATGAGATAAGAAAATTATCAAGAAATATTCTTTGTGCCACTCAGGAAATAATGTATTTCCTGTGAGGGAAACAAAGAATAAAATCGGGTATTTTGTTTCTCGGACAGGAAATACATTGTTTTTTGGAATAATGTGTTTCCTGTACAAGAAACAAAGGATATCCTGAGAAAATGTGTTTCCTGGACAAGAAATACATTGTTTTCTGAGTAGTAAACTCCATCTTTCTTAATGCCTTTCTACTCACATTTCTATTGCAGCAAAATTTGACCTCTGCAAAGTGTCTACAGACTTCGACTACCGGATAACTACCCCATGAATCCAAACATCAATCTTTCTCATCTACGACTATATTGTCCTTCCCCTGAAGAGTTCGGAGAGCGATCGATCCTTCTGCCTACAAGAGATATCACAAATGCATCCGAAGAAGTTGAAGTTGAAGCTATATTGGGACATAAGCTTTCAGGGAAAAGAACAGGAAATAGAAGGATGTACCTCGTAAAATGGAAAGGTTTCGACCCTACCAAAAACTCTTGGATCTCAGAGTTCGAACTACGAAACGCCCCAGAGCTAAAAAAGGAATACCTTAAGTTACACAATTTGTCACGCTGAAGTAATCATCATTTTTAAGCAACACGCGTAGTCCTCGAGGCACATCCTTCCCTTCCTACTCTTCCACCACTCGAAAGTGTCGATACTATTGCGATAGCCGCATAAGTTTGAGACCTTCCGAAAAGAACTTTGGAGGAGAGAACGCGTCTGGTCTCCGAGATTTAGATCCCCAAATTTCAATACTCGAAGATTTACTCTTGACAGAGTTGGTCTATTCAATGGATGGAAGGTTTTTCCGGCCGCTCTAACAGGATTAGACTTCTATTTGCCTCAAACGGGATCATACGCTGGAAGGATAGTTACTTACTCAGATGATGAATTCTCACTTCCACTGGCCCAATGTTTCTGGCCAGCAAAGCATTGGGCAAAAGGTATTGCAAAAGAATAAATTTATTGAAAGAAAAAGGTAATGTTTGCCACTGAATATGCTATTTAAATAAATGACCAAATAAACAAACAATCAAGTATGAAAAAGGAAAAGAATGCCACTCACTATTCATAAAATTTGCCACTCAATAAAGTGAAAAAATAGATGGTAAAACAAAGAAACTTTCTCAAAGGAAAAAGTGAAAGAATGCCACTCAAGGTTTTTTAAGTTTCGCGGTTGTCATGACGATTACAATAAGTTGCCATGACAACCGCAAAACTTAAAAAATCTTGAGTGGCATTCTTTCACTTTTTCCTTTGAGAAAGTTTCTTTGTTTTACCATCTATTTTTTCACTTTATTGAGTGGCAAATTTTATGAATAGTGAGTGGCATTCTTTTCCTCTTTCATACTTGATTGTTTGTCTATTTGGTCATTGATTTAAATAGTATATTCAGTGGCAAACATTACCTTTTTCTTTCAATAAATTTATTTTTTTGCAATACCTTTTGCCCAATGTTTTGCTGGCCAGAAACATTGGCCCAGTGGAAGTGTCTTGGCCGAGGAAACGACGAAATTGGAACTTTACTCACGGAACTCTAACCAAATCCCTTTCTACCCCAGTCTCTCTTCTGCGCCGATAGACCAAATAACGTATCAAAGGAGCGTTGACGGAAAATTAGGCCGCTTTGACCCTACCAAGAACCCACAGCAATTCGACAAAACTCACCCGTACTATCCCTTCATCTCCAGAGCAGAGACCCGACTACAAGACCATCGCAAACCGGAAGATGTTCCTGCCTTCTTGGTGTGGGACAGCTCCCCTTTTCCTCAAGAAGGCCTAGGTTGCCTATCCCCAGATTTCTACACGGCTCTCATGGACCACATTTGGAGGTTGCAAACTCAAATCCGTGAGATCGCGTTAGACGAAGCTACCAATTCATGGCTCAACTTCCGATCTAGCCAGCCCCAGAAACTGAACGCGCATAATTGGGGAGAAGAGATGACTTTTGATCGAATGGTAGATAATCTCTCCCAGCTGCAACGATGGATAAAGGAATTGGACGTGTGGATCAGGATGGGAAATTTACTTAGAAGTCATCCTCGAGACTCGCAACTTCGTCTTCCCTCTACGGACTCCCCGACAGTAGATGAATCTCTCGTAGGTGTCTGGGTAAACGGGATGGAAGAAGCGGATGTAGCTTGGCTATGGCAACGTGGAGTACCGATATTCATAGCACATGAAGTGAAAGGAGGAAGAGATGAGCCTAGTGCGATAACGACGCAGAGGACTTCGGATTCTCTCCTTTTTACGGATTGGCAGGACAACAAAACTTGTCACGAATGGATAGGGTTAGCAAGGAGAAGTAGGATTAGAGTCGACGAGGAAGGCGAGGATAAATGGATAGCAAGGTCAGGAGATGAAGACAAATCTGCTCTACGCCTCTGGAGGTCCTCTTCGATAGCTAGTATCGAAAATTTTCCAGGGTTGGACACACGAGTAGCAACAGAGGAAGCCCCATTACCTGGGATGAACAGATACGAACCAAAGCAACCTGATTCCAAAGTCATCTCCGAAGATCGAGTACCGTGGATTATACCGCCTAAAGTAGTTGACCCGAACAGCAAAGGACAGTGGGGATGGTTCGTCGAGGATGTAGATGCTGAAGATAATAGCTGCCTGCGATACGTAGGCAAATCGGCTAGAAAGGATCTGGACTTGAAAGACTGGCCTTACGTCTATTTCGACCGATCCAGAAAAAGGCGTATCCATCTCCACACGGAAATTATAGCTCAACCAGGACTATCTCATAACCTCGACATATTCGGCTTTCCAGGACCCAAGCTACGTTCTTACAAAGATGCACTTATGATCAAACGCGCCGTAGCTTCCTATTGGGTGTACAAAAAGGAAAATCCAGCCTGCGAACACATCAGACTAGAAGCAAATAATCCAGAGTTAGATACCTTGCCCAAACTACATCCAGAAGCTTCTCCTCCCAGACAGGAACCTGCTCCCATCTCCCCGATCCCTTACAGTCGCCCAGTATATGTCGTACAAGATGAAGACGAAGAATTGGATTTTGGAGAACCCACCCCCTCCCCTATCTTGCGACCACAAGAACTCCCTCCCGTTAGGACTCCCTCTCCCTCAATGGAAGAAACACCGACAGATACCGCTATCCTCGCCATGAATACTCCAGAAGACATACAAATGGAGGACGACTCTGCGTCAACCTCGGGAAGTCAAAAACGAAAACGGCGTTCTTCCTCTACTAGCTTCACAATCAACCACGTAACCATATCTGAAGACCTCATAGAATCATGGCTACCGGCTCTGTCGATGAGATCTAGGCCCCTAGAGCTCCCACTTGCTTACTACGTCTGTTGAGATTTGACGGTACCCTAACGGAACTCCTAAACCTCTTATCGAAAACCTGTCAGAAAACAGCGATATAGATTAGAATAGCCCGTGTTAACAAGATTAGCACCCCAGATGGAACGGAATTCTGGCTGAAGGTTTGGGACACCTTGGAAGCAGGTTGGTTCATCCGGTCGCATTATGACTTACAACTCAACGGAAAACGCGTCTTCGAAATTCGTTTACTGAAGCTCAAGCAATACATTGAGAGCAAAGTACTTGATAGAAATCCAGAGGAACAATGGACTCGAAACGAAATAAACGCAATGCCTTCCCAATCATCAGTCATTCCTCCCACAGTGTCAAAAGAAGCTTCATTAACCTCATCCACTCTGGCGTTGTCCCAGTCTTCATCTTCTCAGTCCCAACCTTTGACTTCTCAGTCCCTATCTTCGTCCCAACCGCTACCCTTGTCGCAATCATCCTCATTGTTGTCAAGAATGAACATCCCTTTACAAGAGAGATTGGAAGAATCACAGCGAGCACCTCCATCACTAGCCGAAAGAATTCTTGTCGAACCAGAAGAAGAGCCATCTGAAGAAGTGAACCAGGGACCCCCTGTCATCCAAAAGAAGAAGAAACCACGCGGTAATAAGCTGGCTAACTGAGTGAAGGCTCTGCTATAAAAACAAAACCAAAACACCCAAACACCAAGGAAACTTATGTATATGCACGTAATTTGATAGTGCAAGAGCTGGTTCTAGTGAGATAAAATCACTGTATAACTCTGTTGAAGTTCAAGTTTTTGTACTTGACCGGTAGAACTTTTGGGGTTTGTATAGCTTTGGGGTTCAAAACTTCGACACAAAAACACACACACAAGTTCACAGTATTGCAATTCACAAAGTCTTTTCAGACCAAACACAAGTTAAAGGCTCAAGTGCCCACAATATCACAAGTCCAATCAATATAAGTGAAGACCACAATTGTCAAGCACTATCACAAACAGACACAGACTCAATTTGGTTCAATATTCAAGACACACACAACTTTGTTATCAGAAAACACTTTATTATTACAACCACGTATTTTTCTGCTTATACTCCAGATGAGTGAACTTTGGAAATAAGAAGCTTTCTGTCTATTCGTCGGCAACAATCCTCTAGGAAGGTCACTACCGGTGTACTCGACGTACTTTGCTTCTGGCTGGTAGGGCCTCAAACCTACAGTATTTATACTACTTGTGGCTAAAACTGTACAGTACCAGATTTTGTTTATATGTCCGACAAAATGTATCTAGAATATTCGTATAAAACAAAAGAAATATTCAAGGGCTACTATATAAGTCAAGTCCTTCCATTAGGGTATCCAAAATATAGTATATCGACGTCTGGATCTATAGACCGATAGTCGCATCTATAGAGGTACGGTAGCCATATGCTTTTGTCGCAATGACTCAGCTCGTTCACTTGGGTATAGGTTTGGAGAGACGGCAGTACCTTTGTACTCCACGAGTACAGCACCGGTAGGTCGTTGGGGTATAGGGTTATCTACACCTTTCGTCGACACTATTCTCAGCCTGTAGCTCGTCTGCCGGTCATCTATTCGAGATAGTACTGACGGTAGGCTCCCTCTAGTATAGTTCGAGAGGTCAACTTGTCAGGATTCTATCGATATATAGTTTGTACCACTTTCGTTCAGTTATAGTATACGAAAAAAACTCAACAGCCTGCTGCCGGTCATCGCAATACTAATAGTCTACATCAATGCGTCAATAACCAACTGGCAGATAGTCGAGAAGTCAACAATCTAAGCATCCGTTAATTATCGCGTCAAGTATATACTCCATTTACTATAGATCACCGATAGTTTCGGTAACCAAATTGTACAGACGTGAATAGGGGCTTCGACGCGTTCGAAACTGTTCCCTTGAGTTGTACCAATAGTGCTAGAGTGTAGTGACGGTAGTACCAAGTCTCGTTCGACTGGTAGTACATAGGTTTGGATGGAATATCACTACCGGCACTCAAATACATCGGTTCTAATGGCCAGAATAAGCTGTTTCTCTATTCATGAACATTTATCCTTATTATTTGAACGTGTTCTCTAGTTATTAGCACTTTAACTAGCAGTTCGGGCTCACTCTAGTCCTTTATTCACCATTTCTGCCGCAAATTTCACTTTTACGCTACAAAATTAGCCTTATTTGGGCGTTTTTGTAGTGTGTATCAGCGGAGAGAAACGGCACCGACACTGGAACAACTTATTAGGACCAGTACCAATTAATGACCCTCAGATAGATATGGATAACTGGACTCCGGAATGATGGCTTTCTCAAATCAATTAACCCAGAACTACATGCAGCTCGCACTCTACTCACATGGGGGGGCTCTGTCATACTGTATTAGTTGTAGCTAGCATGTTACGTAGTATACTCGCATATTGTTCCTACCTGTAAATAAAGACAAATACACTGCTTTTCACCTCGAACGTTATGCTGTATCCTTGCGGATAAGTCTTTGTATTTCTCTTGTATTTCCTTCTCTCTCGCCCGGTCTCTCTCTATGAGACTCTCCTACAGCGTCCCGTCCTCTCTCCGATCACCCGGCCTCAAGGTTCTCGCTTCGCTAAGATATCCGGGCAGCGTTGTGTATTTAGCCTTCAAGAGTCTACCTTTTCACGAGCGCTTGACATTTGTCTCCCAACTTGGTTGATGGACGTTCCGTTCGAATGTTACACCCCTCGATATATACAAGCTCTCCTTTCTTGAAGATTGGCCCTTGGGTCGGGCGAATGTTTTCGATCGTAGTACTTTTTCATCAACTCAGCACTACGCTTCAAACAGGAAATCGCATCTTCCCGGGCCTTGTTCAACCTTTCAAAGAAAGCCCCCGCCGCCTCGTTATTCGTATCCGTAACCGGCTCCGTCGCCTTCCTTGGGTGGAAACCGCAAGATAGGAAGAAAGGCGAATATCCCGTTGAGCTTTGCTCTCGATCGTTATAGCAGAACTCCGCCATTGGTAACCATTCGTCCCAGTCGTCCTGTCTCCAGTTGCAGAAAACTCGCAAGTATTGTTCGATTTCCTGGTTGATCCTTTCGGTTTGTCCATCAGTTTGAGGGTGGTACGCCGTTGAAGTATTCATCTTGATACCAAGCATGCGATATAGTTCGCGAATAAATAAACTTTCCTACAAAAACTGATCCCCGGTCGTTAATGACCCATTCTGGTAAACCGAAATCGCGCCACACCCGGTCCAAGAATAATTGCGCTATCCCTTCGCTGCTGACCTCGTTATACGTTCAGCTGATGCTGTAATCCTAATCAAAAAGCACCCAATAATTTATCTGAACAGCTTTTTAATAAGTATGTGATAACCCTTTATAGGGCATAAAAACAGCACTACTTTTCAAAAAGCATGTGATAATAAATAATTATAAAATAAGTTTAAACTTGCCTTGGACCATGTTGTATTGGCTTAATAATACCATTGTGAGCCCTCCTAAACTGGAATTGCCTGTTTTGAAGGTTGTGGAAAGGTTGCATCACCCTCAGAGCTAGTTGGAGCCATTCTGTCCCTAACCCTAACCCTAACCCTAACCCTAACTCTAAATACTAGTTGCAGGGCAGTTCCGAATCCGGGGTGCGGGTTTTACTTAATCCTGGGTCAGGCCAGCCTATATAAGAAGCCTGGGCACTATACTATCCATATTTGGACCATTTTCCCATACCTAGGATTTACCCCTGCTAAAGGTTATCACATACTTATTAAAAAGCCGTTCAGTTAAATTATCGGGTGCTTTTTGAGAAGTATTACTGCACCTGGTGATACGTTGGAATCGACCGGACCCTTTTGCTCAGGCGATCGACTACCACTAAAATCGCAGTATAACCATGTGCTTCCGGTAACTGGACGATTAAATCGCATGAAATGTATTGCCATAACCTAGTTGGAATCTCGTTCGGGCTGAGCAATCCTTTAGGTTTTCCTGGCATAGTCTTCATTTGCTGGCATGTAGGGCATCCATGTACGTATTTCTTGACGTCCCTGTAGATAGATGGCCACCAGTAGTACTTCAGTATCAACTCGCAGGTTTTGGCCTGTCCCGGGTGTCCAGCTAGATAGGTATCGTGATGGAATCGCATGATCTCGTTTCTCAACGCGGAGTCGTTTGGGACATAGATCAATCCGTCTTTCTCGATGTAGTCACCTTTGTCTACGAATCGCGCATCCTCTTTCATCCTCCCCGTCACTTTCTCTTCCCACTGATCCTTCAAGCTCTTGATCTGGTCCAAGAAAATCTCTCCCGGGGTTCCTTCTGCTCTCATCGCGACGGTCGCGACCAGGTCTTGTGAGTTTAGGGCGTGAATAAAATCCTTTTTGAGCAGGGTCATTCCTTCGTTGTCATTTTCCCCCCTCTCATGTCCCTTTCGCCTCGAAAGAAGGTCGGGTTTTTTCTGCGACACGCCCGGTTTGTGAATCAATTTGAAGTTGTAATCTGCGAGTTCGACACTCCAGCGAGCTTGCCTGCAATTCAGATTCTTCGAAGTCATGAAGTATTCCAAATTCTTGTGGTCGGTCCAGATCTCGAATTCAGGGCCTAGGAGATAATGACGCCACTCCTTCACAGCACGCATAATCGCAAGCATCTCCTTGTCATGAATGTCATAATTGCGTTCCGTCTCGTTTAGACCTTTTGAAAGGAACGCGATTGGCACCCAAGAGCCCTCTTGTTGCTGAGATAACACCGCCCCAGTCGCAAAATTCGAGCTATCTGCCTCGACGCGATATGGTGCGCCATCAATGGGAAAATGGAAGACTGGCTTGGAACATACCGCATCCTTCAGGTCCTGGAACAATTTCTCCTCCTTCTCCCCCCATAGCCACTCGCTAGACTTCTTTGTCAAATCCACCATCCCTCTGGAGAGGCGCAAATAATCGCGGATGAACTTTCGGTAAAAGTTCGTGAACCCTAGAAAACTTTGGACATCTTTTACGCAATCCGGTGTTCCCCAGTTGCGAATACCTGCAACTTTCACTGGGTCCATGCGTATTTTCCCATTGCCCACAATCATACCCAAGTATTCCACTTCCGGCTTGTGGAATTCGCACTTCTCCGGCTTTAGGTATAAGTCATACTTCTCCATAATCACCAACACCTCGTTCACAGTTTCTCGATGCGACTCCATGTCTTCCGAGAAAATCAAAATATCGTCCATATAAACCAAGACACGACCAGCTTGAATCAAGTCCCCAAAGATCTCATTCATCATCGTCTGGAAAGTTGCCGGCGAGTTCGTTAGGCCAAAGAACATAACAAGAGGTTCGAACAACCCGCGATTCGTCACAAAAGCGGCCTTCCATTTGTCGCCCTCTTTAATGCGAATATTGTTGTATCCCCATCGGACGTTGAGTTTCGTGAAATATTTCGCGGATCGCAACTTGAACAAGACGTCGGATACCAGAGGAAGAGGGTACCGGTTCTTTATTGTCATTGCATTCAATTTTCTGTAATCTTGTACTGGCCGCAATGACCCATCTTTCTTCTTGACAAAGAAAAACGGAGATGCAATTGGCGATTTTGAAGGTCGAATACGACCGGTTTGGAGATGCTCCTTGATGAACTTGTCCAGATCCTTTTGTTCGTCAATCGACAAAGGATACAGCTTACTCTTGAACAGTTCTGCTCCTGGGATCAGTTCAATCGCATGATCCCACTTTCTTCGTGGAGGTAAACTGTCCCATTCCCCCTTTTCGAATACTTTTCGATACCTGGAGAGGTACTCCTCGGGTACCAACTCTTCTATAGCTCTTTTTCCTTTGGCAGTCGCGTTTGCCGCAGCTAATTTCGTAGCAATGGAACCCATTGCGCGGATTCGTTCTTCTGTATCCTCATTGGGTCGCATTTGAGTCATAAAGATGCGATCACCTTCTTCGATATCTTCATCATCTTCCTCAGCCCAAATCGCAGCCAGTCTGCGTCGCTTGCATTCTGCGGGACATCGGTCGAATATTAATTTGCCTTTTGCCCAGTCAACAGAAGGATTGTGATGCTTTAACCAGTCATAGCCAATGATAACGTCACTATGGCCGGTGTCGGTGACTGCGAATGTCGTAACCTCCATATGATCGTCAATCGACAGTCGCAGTCGAACGACATGGAAAATCCGGCCCGAATGATTCAATGTTCCATCGGCATTATAAACTGGAATCAGTCATGGAAGGGGTTCGCAGTCAATGTGATTGTCTTCTGCGAATCACCGATTAATATAGCAACCCATTGCGCCACTGTCCATTAGCGCATCTGTGACCATGCCTCGGTGGGAGTGCAAAGCTTCCAGTGTGCAAGGGAGTCGCATACTGTTTCCCTGGATCTTGCGAATCCACTTCCTCAGGGCCGCAAGTTCTTTAATAGCATCAATCGCGTCCTGGGGAAAGCTAGTCGTGAGCCTATACAACAGTTCCTCATCGAGTTCGATAATCCTCTCAGGGTGGATATGGCGCTTTAGCAGTTCTCTTCCCTTCGTGGGTTTATACTGTAAGCACCAGTAGATCCAATACGGTCCTTGTTTGTTTCAGGGCATTGGAAGTCCGGCCTTCCTTTCCTGTTCTTTCGCAACCTTCCTTTTGCTGCAATTCTTCTTTCTATCGTTGATGCGATTCAAAATCGCAGGTGTTTCTTCTTCAGACTCTTCTGTTGATACGGTTTCGGGGTCACTAAAATCACTTTCATTCGTAAGTACCGAGAATCGATTAATATATATGGCATATATATATGCCAGTCGGAATCGGTGTCGCCGATATACGGTCCGCATAATCTTGTACCCGACACCGTATAACAGTCCCCATATAGATATAATGATGTCGATGCCGAGCGTACTCTCCCTAGGTTAACCTGAGTTTTTTCCGTTCGTTCACAACCTGGAAAGAGAGACACAGACAACATGATTTCCTTCCTGTTCTTGGTTTCAGTCTGTGTACAACTAGTCTCTTGTCACAATACCCAAATCCTTTGTAGTCCTTACTTATGTGTTATTAGTAAGGACCCAGTAAGAGAGACACAGATTGATATGATCTCTTCTGTGCCACCTGTATCTTATAGTGACAACAGCTGGTAATTAGGTAACCGTGGTACTGTTGCATTGTAAAGGTAAACTCTATTTTTTAGGGTCGCATCTGTTTTTGTCCGCCCTTCTCCTCGTCGCATTAACACAAGTATCTGCATCAACGAACTTTGAACTTCACAGTGAGGCGAGTAGGGAAACAGTACTTGAGGAGTTTAGCGCTAAATGAATAAAAGAAAAGAAATAGAAAGTAATAAAGAATGACGTTTATCAGCGAGTTTGGGGATAAGCGCTGATAAGCTTCTAGCTGTTAGTGAATGATAATGTAAAGGGCAAGATGGCACTAACGCTGTCCAGGATACGCCAGCGCTAGTGGATAGTACACCACCGGTTACCGATTTCGTGGAGAAACTGTCAATCTAACTAGCATGAGGAATGAAATATCATATATTTGTCATCGCATATAACATCTAAGGAATGAGATCAGACCAATTATTGGGTCTCTGAATAAGAGCGCTAAGAGTTTGGAAAGAGCAACTGCTGAATGAGCGCTGAGCACCTTAGATCCAGAACTGTAATCTGATCTCATGGGGAACTCATTGAGCAGCTGTTAAGAGGTGTGATGATCGGAATGCTGATCAGGGGATGAACGCTAATGCATAGAAATCCAGTTTGGGAACTCAAGGAATCTCTGGGCTGAGTCTACCTACTTGGTGGATGGCTAGGGTACCAATTGTACCTGCTTGGATGTGGAGTTGGTGGCGGTGGGGTCGTTGGTCACGGCCCATGCCGGCTCACCATAGTTAGCGAGTGTCTTCGTCTTGTCCCATCTGAGAACTTAGAGTCCTAAACCCTCCGTTAACCATGGGAATGTGTTCTTGTTGTGCCACAATAGGTACGCTAATGGCTAGAGGTCTGGTTTCAGCGTCTCTAATTGTGATTGTGGTCAAGCCAGCCTTGTTTGCGCTTATGATTTAGGCTGCGGTTTGGTTTCCGCAAGCTGCCGTTTGGGCTCGTACATCTGAGTAAGAAGTCAGTTGAAATGGAGATGAAGGCATTGTTTCGCTTCTATAAGCTTTGTCTGCTTCGATTTCAGGAGCTCTGGGAACGTACCTACTGCCTCCCAAGGCGTCGGTTTACCAGCCGATTGGCCTGGACTTCATAACTTCGTCCTCCGCGAGGCCCCTGAATACGTCTAGACTTCTTCCTATAAACGTGACGCAAGCCTCCACCATTGGTCCTTCTACAGCGAGTTTCTGCATAAGCTCGTTAGATGGTTCCCTTTGCTTGGTGTTTACTGAAGAAAAACAGGAAGCTTCTTATATTTCTCCTGTCACCTGAGCTACTGTTCCGGGAGTAGTACGCTGAGTTCGTTGTCAACGTTAACCTGTAGCAGCTTGCGTAAATGCCATACCTCTGATGAGGGCAATGAATATGCCCTACCTTCTGGCGACGCTGATTCAAGCTAAACCAGCTAGTCTTGTACGCTCAGGAGGTTCCTGTGCTAGGAGAATGGTTATCAGCGTGATTAGCATGGTTATGGTGCTTAATGGCGTGAGGTATGTTGTTAATATGGGGTAGACGTAGGTACAGCTCACACTGATCACCACTTTAGCGTTGCTGGGTCTGAGGATGACCGTGATGCATACCGCCTCGTCCGTTTGGCTACCTTTAACTGGCCTTAACGTGGGGAGCACGGGGGCAGTCGTTCTTATGCGAGACGATGTTAACACCTCCAAAGCCTGTAGATAGGGCTAAGACGCGTCTTGGGGTACGGTTCTCTCAACTATACTAAGCGGCATACTAACTCCTATACGGATACCTTCTATTTCTCAACGACTCCCTCGTCCCAAAAATTTCGGCGCATCCTACTTCCTATGCAGAGGATGCCGTACCCTATCCTC
>ML179383.1:36928-78704 GCA_004369135.1 Dendrothele bispora CBS 962.96
GTCTGACTTGAGTTACAAGTAATTTGAACTCAAGTCAAGTCCAAGTCCGCCTCAAGCCTGTGCAAGCTTGGGTTTTTTAGATTTTTAAACAAAATTTACGTTATGTATCACGCTTTAATAAACTCATGATTTTCATCAGGATCATACGTAGTAGGAGTAGTCTGAGCGAAAGTCATCGGCTAAGGGGTTTTATTATAAGTAGATTTCGGAAGTATTTCAGTCACTGTACGAGACGACGAACAACTAGTCGACTATATACTGGTAACGCTATTCGACGGAATTCGTAAACTTCTCGCCTTTTTTGGAAACCAAAATTTGCTAATGCCGCAAAGACCAGACACTCGGGTCGTGAACTTTTACGAGCAAGGCTACCTCAACGTCTCGGAACTTATCGATCTATTAGCGCACGGTATGCCCGGTCACACCCTATATACAGGACTACTGCGACTATTTTTAATTGAACTACTAACCGTAGTTCCTTTCATTTTTAATGAATGTGGGGTGGTTGCCTACTGTAACTTAAACCTGGGCAAAAGACCTCAACCAAGGTTACCTGAAAGTTCTATTGCGGCTTCAAGACGAGAACCTAGCCTTACCTAACTTCGTAGTCGTGCTTGAGCTAGGACTTAACTACGGTAGTAGGTAGGTGCTGGTTTCGGTGACGACGAACGATTTTAATTAATAGGCCTACTCAATATGTAATTCATAGTTTTTAATGTTGTCGATATAAGTGGTACCTTTCGTCCGACTGACGATGACGATCGAAGACAGACAACTCCACCTTATATCATAAACAGCTTGACAATTTAGTCTAATTGTTTAAAAAGTTTAACCTTATTTGTCACATGAATGAAGGAAAAGGTTCCGAAGAGACGGCTACAGTTGGGTACAACCTACGGACAATGTAGGTACGTAAAGAGTAGGCTAAGGAAGGCCTGAGCAGGCCTAGGCAGGCCTGGTAAAGGTAAAGGTAAGGATATGAGTTGAGATAAGCAGGCCTGGCCTAGGCCTACTAGGAAGGCAAAAGGGTATTAATAACAAGTGTACAAGAAGAAAAGGAGGAGTACAAAATGAGAAGAGGTAGAGGGTTGGATAGTACATAAGAGGAAGTACAGTATACCCAAAAGTGCGCTACTACTAGATGACTCGCAAAGGGAAGGTTAGAATAAAAAGGGAATGAAGACTGTAGCACATTGAAAACCAGGCCTTGTGGTGAGGCATAGGCCTGGCGCAGGCATCATAAATTCGAGACATGTTACAACATACATCGAATTCAGATTTTAGCTAAATCGACCAGAGATTAGAGACAAGGCTAGGAGGAGCGTAGATGCGCGAAGTTGCAGCTTCAATGTGACTCAAGGCAGAGTCAGATTAAATCTGAAGTGAGACCTAGGAAGGCCTAGGCAGGAATAGTAAAGGATTCTGGAGGCGGGTTAAAGGCCTAGGTAGGCCTAGGCCAAAAACGGGCCTGAATTGTTACGGTAACATTTCGTTGTATGCGTTTAAACTGACAACCTAGTTCTTGATCTCTTCTACCATGAGACTCATATGTTAATACTACGTATTTCTGAGCCTTTTGATAAAGTTCAATGGGTTACATTACTTTATTCGTCCCGATAGCAGTTGGAACAATATGGTGAATAGCTAAGTTCGAAAATTTTTGTGGACTGAACCTGAAGTCCAGTTCCGTGTCCGAGAAAAATCGGCTTGAACCGGACTAAACCGGACTTTTCGATCACTATCCGGGACAACGTACTTTCACAAATTGACCTCCTCCGAATACGAGGACTGGGAGAAGGCAGGCTTTGATGAAGCCTTGGCGATAACAACTATGCAAACCCAAATGTCGAGTATTGCAAACGATGGAGACGCTCCTTCTCCGGCCGATGCCTGTGACTCGGACACCGTGCCTGGCGGTGCTGACAACACTGCTACAGCTCCTCCTCCCACTCAATCGGAAACCCCTGCGTCGGCTAGCGTGGACAGCGCTCCCGCCCAAACGCCCTCTCTTGCCCCTGCTCCGGGGGCGAATTCTATCCCTCTCAGCACTAGCTTCATCAACAATACGGTGACCGGCGTCAATGGCCAGTCCGTCATGGTTTCTCAACGCCCTCGAAAGAAGCGCAAGGATGCCGGGGTTCCTAGGAAAAAGAGTATGTACTCTTTGTGTTACTCTCACTTGGTATTTGGCTAATATTCACGATTAGGAGCGGTTGCCAACCAGAACGATCGTCCTGCTGCTGTGCCCGCTGCGTAATTTCTCTTAACTGTTGTTAGTGTTAGGTAAACATGTGTCATTCCACCAGATACACTAGTACTTTTGCAAAAGTACCGGGCAGTTAGTCCACACGTGTTTTGCAAAAGTTACGGGCAATCCTTAACCTGAAAAAAACACTTGTTAGAGTTAGGGTTAGAGTTAGGGATAGGTTAGGGATAGTGTTAGGGTTAGTGTTAGGGTTAGTGTTAGGGTCTGGTTAAGGTTAGGGAAGGTTATTTATGCAAAAAAAAGGGGTTTTGCAATATTTTAGGTATTTGTTTGTCTATGTTTACAAGAAGAGTTGGAAGGGCTCACATTAGCTCTGATGACAAATTTACCCTTGGAACACCTGCCAAATAGGGAATTCCAGTCTAAGAGGGTCTGCTAACCCAAATAAGGCAAAAAAACAAGGTTTTAATGCTAATTTCTTGAAATTGCTGTTTAGATCTACTTTTGTAAAAGTGGTCTTTTTTGGGCTTTTTTAGTGCTAAAAAACCCTTGCCCGTAACTTTTGCAAAACACGTGCGGACTAACTGTCCGGTACTTTTGCAAAAGAATTAGAGTATCGACTGACAATTTAGACATGTGTAAATACTCGACACTCATGGTCAGCTTCACTGGCTTAGTCTGGCTAAACTAAGATCTTAGATTGGTGCTACTAAAGAATGACAGCTGCTGTATATATGGTAAAATTGCCATTATAGGATATTTTTGGAGTACAAAGCATTGGATCAATTGGTTACAAATCTACATTTCGGACTGAAAATTCAAGTCATACATTTGGTCATTTATTGAAATTGGAGGTGGATTGCTTGAAATTTTGAAAAAGGATTGTGACAAAACTATACTAAAAAAAAACAGAACTGAGGATAATGAAATAGATAAGGAATTTGCACGACACTTTGCTCCAGTAAAGTTTCCTCACAAGGCAGATAATATATACTAGCACTGTGACAATATGAATATTACTTGGAAAGGTAAAATAACTAGATTTTTTTTTTCATTGAGACATAGGAGACATCCCTTGGTGACACTTATCACCAGATACAGTAATACATTTCCAAATGTACAGGGGTTTTTTCCGCATCGGCGTTTGCAATTACCAAGGGAAGGTCGCCCACCTATAGAGGTCTGATAGGTCACATGTAAAACTGCCCCCCCTGGATTCGGACTGTACCCCGCAGCTAGTTACTTAGGTGGTTAGGGATGTTAGGGTTAGGGTTAGGGTTAGGGTTTTAGGGCTGGGAAGGGTATTAAAAGCAATATTTGTCAAGTTGTTTACATTTGTTGACAATCAGAATCTAAATGGCTCATATGAGCTCCAATGACAAATTTGCCCCTCAAACACTGATTAAACAGGCAATTCCAGTTAAAGAGTGCACCCTCACCCTAAATAAGGTAATATAGCATGCTATAATCCCATTTATTTATTTATTTATTTATTTATTTCTAAAATTCCCTGTCCCCTTGGTAATTGCAAACACCGATGTGGAGAAAACCCCTGTACATTTGGAAATGTATTACAGCATGGGCTGCACTTATGTGTTAGAGAGCATATCTAGCTTGAGATCAAAATGACTTACATGTAGTCATTGAAAAAAGGTATTTCAAGATGTTTTGGAAGTGTCTTCCATTGACCTCGGGTTATGTCCAATTTTTTGCTGTGATATCAAAAAATGAACAAGGTGAGAAAGGAGAGAATTGAGGAGAGAGCATAGAACAATCATTGACCCACCCACTAGGAATATAATTATGAAGGATAAAGATAAACCATATAAGTAACAGAATGACCACATACTCGCTATGATTCATTTAATGAAAGTATGGCTTCAGAGCTCAAGGTTAGTTACTTACTTCCTTGTAATGAGAAAACAGATGAAGGAATGAACACATCAGCATATAGCTGCAATGACAAAAAAGGATAAATAAATACACACTGGCTAAACACCATATATTGCAAAATAAGCAGAGAAAGGACTAGAAAATTGTTCTCTCACCCACTAGTCAATCACGGTGGGTGAGATAAAGAATGAAGAATCAAAGAAAGGTCAATCATTAAAAAAACCATGTTTAGTGAGAGGAAGCAATGAGTTAAAATAAGTTGTTTGTGGAGATAAACAATGCAATGACTTACTTGCTGTCGGAGGGGGAACACTGGGTCAGAGAAATGGCCTGCTGCAACAACCAACCTTATCACTCACAAACTGTTGGAGGGGTGAAACACTGGGTCAGAGAAATCGCCTGCTACAACAATCTGATTACTTACAGACTGTTGGAGGGGGGAAACACTGAGTCAGAGCAATGGCCTGCTACAACGCCCAATCTGATCACTTACTCTCTGTTGGAGGGGGGAAACACTGGGTCAGAGCAATGGCTTGCTGCAACAACCAATCTAATCACTTACTTCCTGTTGGAGGGGAGGAACACTGGGTCAGAGCAATGGTCTCCTGCAACAACCAATCTAATCACTTACAACCTGTTGGAGGGGGGAAACACTGGGTCAGAGCAATGACCTGCTACAACAACCAATCTGATCACTTACTCTCTGTTGGAGGGGGAAATACTGGGTCAGAGCAATTGGCTTGCTGCAACAACCAATCTGATCACTTACAACCTGTTGGAGGGGGGAAACACTGGGTCAGAGCAACGACCTGCTGCAACAACCAATCTGATTACTTACAGACTGTTGGAGGGGGGAAACACTGAGTCAGAGCAATGGCCTGCTACAATGCCCAATCTGATCACTTACTCTCTGTTGAAGGGTGGAAATACTGGGTCAGAGCAATGACCTGCTGCAACAACCAATCTGATCACTTACAAACTGTTGGGGGGGGAAACACTGGGTCAGAGCAATGGCTTGCTACAACAACCAATCTGATCACTTACAAACTGTTGGGGGGGGGGGGAACACTGGGTCAGAGCAATGGCTTGCTACAACAACCAATCTGATCACTTACTCTCTGTCGGGGGGAAACACTGGGTCTTGCTCTCTGTTGGAAGGGGTAAACACTGGGTCAGAGCAATGGCCTCCTGCAACAACCAATCTGATCACTCACTCTCTGTTGGAGGGGGGAAATACTGGGTCAGAGCAATGGCCTGCTGCAACAACCAATCTGATTGCTTACTCTCTGTTGGAGTGGGGAAACACTGGGTCAGAGCAATGGCCTGCTGCAACAACCAATCTGATCACATACTCTCTGTTGGAGGGGGGAAACATTGAGTCAGAGCAATGGCCTGCTACAAAAACCAATCTGGTCACTTACTTTCTGTTGGAGGGGGGAGACACTGGGTCAGAGCAATGGCTTGTTGCAACAACCAATCTGATCACTTACTTCCTGTTGGAGGAGGGAAACACTGGGTCAGAGCAATGGCCTCCTGCGACAACCAGTCTGATCACTTACTCTCTGTTGGAGGCAGGAAACACTGGGTCAGAGCAATGGCTTGCTGCAACAACCAATCTGATCACTTACTTCCTGTTGGAGGGGAGAAACACTGGGTCAGAGCAATGGTTTCCTGCAACAACCAATCTGATCACTTACTTCCTGTTGCAGGGGGAGAACACTGGGTCACAGCAATGGCCTCCTGCGACAACCAGTCTGATCACTTACTCTCTGTTTGAGGCAGGAAACACTGGGTCAGAGCAATGGCTTGCTGCAACAACCAATCCGATCACTTACTTCCTGTTGGAGGGAGAAACACTGGGTCAGGGCAATGGTCTCCTGCAACAACCAATCTGATCACTTACAAACTGTTGGAGGGGGGGGAACACTCGATCAGAGCAATGGCCTGCTGAAACAAGCAATCTGATCACTTACAATCTGTCGGAGGGGGAAACGCTGGATCAGAACAATGGCCTGCTGCAACAATCAATCTGGTCACTTACTCCCTATTGAAGGGGGGAAGCACTGGGTTAGAGCAGTGGCCTGCTGCAACAACCAATCTGATCATTTACAATCTGTTGAAGGGGGAAAAGCAGGGTCAGATCATTGGTCTGCTGCAATGTGATCACATACTTTCTGTTGGAGAGGCAAAACACTGGGTCAGAGAAATGGCCTGCTGCAACAAGCAATCTGATCCCATACTTCCTGTTGAGTAAAACTATATATGAGAATTTCTGTATTCAACCAAGAGAAATTCTACTCTTCACCTTCTGTTGATTTTGACAAACATAGGACTTTGTCAATAACAATGAATATATATCAGTCATCATTCCTATCACTTACTTTCTTTTCCCAAAAAAACCAGTACAAACAAGTTAATTAATCAACTTGTTCACTTTTACTAACATCATACCTCCATTTTTCTCAGGATATCCACCAAAATATGTTCCAGTCTCTCTCTTACATTATTGTACCTCTGTTTGTATTCTCTCATTAACCTTTTGTGATGGATTCCACAATCACTTACTTGAACAACCAAAACCAATCCAACAATATCATCAACATCTACATACCACCCCCACATTCCACCATACACTCTCTGCCACCATAACAGCCTGAACCACTGGTTAGCAATTCTTTCCATAAAATCAACCCACCTAAATAAAACCTCCTCCTCTATTGCTCCTCTCTTGTTCTCCACTGCATCCCTTACATGATAATACCACATCCTGTAAGCATACTCACCAGCCTCAAAACCATTCTGATTATCCTCACTCCAAACTTGAAGCTTCTCCATCACAGATGCACATCTGTCCACCATCAAAATATGACATCCACCTGGATCCCTGTAGTATTCCCCAGCATGTCCTTCATCCATGAGAAATTGAGGTAATGATGCATGATAGAATTCAATGGGATAGAATTCAATGGAATAGTCATCCTTGTCAGGTATCATGAGGATAGAGCTGCAACTATCAAGAGCCATCTGAATCCCTTCAAGTGAACATGATAAGAGGACAGCGAGACTAGCCAAGGGAAGTGACTTGCGGAGGACAAGGAGTGTGCTGAAGGTATCCCAGAAAATGGCTACAGAGTCATCATCAAGTTTTGAAAGAGCATGGGATATAACCTGTTTATAAAGGGAATTCAGGCCGTTATGCTGTTCCAACGCTTTCTTCAATAATGCTTGAGGTTGACCTGCACCCACGAATTTGATCAAAGTCGAGGCATATATGAACAAACCCTCAGTCTTCTCAACAAGTTTACCCAGTATGTAGTCACCAGGCCAAGTCTCCGCCTCATTCCGTAAGAAACGCCCCTTTTCACGACGCAATTTACTGAACTCCTCCTTGTAGTACTTGTAAATCGAGCTGTTAGCAGAGAAGTCCCAGACATCCAGAGAGTGATATGAAGCCGGTAGCTTCTCAAAGATGGCTGGTTCACGACGGCCAAGAAGAAGGAAGCGGATAAGCCCTGGATAATTCGGGTCACGAGCAAAAGCCGAGATGACGCTGACAAGAGCTCTGCACTCCTCCTCGTTGCACTCATCGAGCCCATCAACAATGATCAAGATGTCTTTGATGGGAGGTGATTGAGCATGCAAAGGTTGAAGAATTAACCTCTCCAGCTGAGTCGAAAGATCTTGTGAAAGGATAGATTGATCACGGCTAAGGGTGGTCTGAATCCGCTCTCCGACAAAAGGAAAGAGAGTCGCAAGACGGTAGGAAATGGTAGGAAAGAAGTTCTTGTTGGTTGCAAGCTCGGCAGAATTTCGAGAGAAGAAAAAGGTAGCAGCTCTATCCGAAAACCGATCAGCGACTGAACGAGCGATTGTCGTCTTGCCAGAACCCGCAGGACCATAAACCCAACATATCAACTCGCCCGAAGTGTCCTTGGCCCAGTCCGTGATTTCACCCAAAATATCTTCTCGGGTGTCCGGCAAGCATTTCGCCGCGCCCTCGCTTTCAGCAGAATTAAATAATGCTGCAGTGGTGATTCGGTCTTGAGGAATTCCATAAAATGGATCTCGCGGTGCTAAGACGATTTTAAGTGTCGATACGCAGAGATGTAGCGAGTACGCACCTGAATAAAAGGTCTGATTGCCAGCAACATTATTCACTGGACCACTGAACTGGTTGTTGTTGGCATCGCGAAAGTAACTTGTACCTGACATGCTGATAGTAATACTGAGTAAAACATGCAGAAAACAAATGTCGAGAATGGCTCACGATGCTCAAGTCTTTCCGACGCGAAGGGCTGACTCTTGAGATTTAAGAAACGAGGTGGAACAAGACAGCAGTAGATCCCGGGGAGGGGAAGGAAACAGTCCTCGAACTTCCTAGTCCCGACCTGTCACTCCGCATTGATCCAAGCATTCTCTATACAGTCCACGAAGGAATACAATTAGACAGCTATCAATAAATTCAGTCATAAGACTAAAAACGGCTTCGACGGCGGAGATACTGACATTAGACATAACAGCGACGAAGCAAGGAGTTGAATTTTCAACTTCAGATGACTTCAGATGAACATTGAGTTCGAAAGAAGTCAGGTCATATGCCGGCGTAAGAGTGGTACTGTTGGTATGCATCGAACTGAACTGTTAAAATTAGAGGAAACCTTCCGTCTTATAACATACACCTGCACATACCTCTACAAGCTTGCGGCTGCAGAGTCCACATAGGCATACATAGGTTGTAACACATCAAGGTGAGAAACGATAAGGGAACTCGTCGTGGTTCAATAGGATATGGTTACTAAAAAGACAGGGAATGTATCCGGACTGCATCCGAGTTAGCATGACGGCTGTAGTCCGGAGTGGCGTTGTAAGGTGTTGTCACGCACTTGATCGATAGCGCCATTCATAGGAATACTCGGATACAGTGATAGACCTACTGACAGATCATGAGTTTATGAAGAAATTATCATGTTCTTTCACATCCATATCATGAGTGAATTCAGTGCTAAAGAAAGACAGTAAGGAAGAACGGGCAAGAAGTGGTATCGGACATCGGATATCAATAAACCCTTGATGAGTATCCCTCAGAAGCACAAACGTAAACGATCCTTGAGGGCAAGCTGGAAAAGACGTCGGACTCTATATGCGGTAACGGGCGCTAGAGACATGACAGCTGAAGAGCATTTTCCACCCAAAGCACGCTGGGTTGCGATTCCAGGCTTGTTCTTTGTTCCTTTCCTCCATTCTCCTAGTTTCATCTCCTTCCCATGATCGCACGCTCAAACCTCTGCACCAACCTCTTCGATCTTCGGTGAACGTCAAATATTGATCAACTCTCAAGTATCGATGCATCAATCTTGGCTAGACTTTCATCACCAACTCCGCAATCCGCAAGTCAGGCTGTACTCAATCTTATTCTTGTTCAAAATCGAGTTTAGGATATACCTGCTGAGTCGACTTTTACTGTATCATCATGGATAACTTGACTCCAAATGGGAATGAAACGTTTAGAGGCCGGATTTCAAAGGTATTGGAGACGGAACAAAAACAGATGGTCTCGGTGAGCGAAGAAACCATACTGTCAGTGATGTGGCTTACGCTTCACCTCAGGTAATGGATGAGACCGGGCGTCTATAAAATGCGCTTACGGATTTATCAGGTGTCGGACAGACAGGATCATCGACTACTGGTTAAGTCCGGTTATCTCCATCTCGTTTCCCTTGTACCTACCTTTCCCTTCCCTTTCTTTTCTTCGATAATTCTAACATTCATTAATGCTAGTCATACTTAACGTCCACAGTTTACTGCACCGACTCTGATCCTGATCGTCACTAGCTCCATCCAACTCCTCTACAACGTTGCACTCATCGAACTATGTTATCACTTACCTTCCATCTTCTCTTCAAATCCTCGATCGTTACCTGACAGTCCATAGACTCCTTTATCCGACTTTCCAAACCCCCTGGTCTTCAAAAATGACAACCAAAAGCTAACCGTAACTAGTTACAGTCTTGAAGAGGCCTCAAATGATGTAACGAAAAACTTACCAAAAGCTTTTTACTTCTCTTCCTCTTAATGCGACTCGAATGCTCAAATCCTGGTAAGGAACTCAACGATATTATCCTTCAAACCGCTCTCCAACATCATCTATGAATCAGATGCCAGGCCCGTCAGGTAGCTGCATAGACTACCTACCTACCTACCTATCTTGACTAATCCGTTCATTTTCTGAGTTCTCCCGTATTAATAGATCCAACGCATTTACAAAATGAACCGGATTTGAGAGTATCGAGGGGTTAAGATGCTCAACAAGTTGACTACGGACAACTTCAAGCTGCAGGAGACCCAATATATTTACAATCTCTTTTTGTGGGTGGGAGTGTCTCCGGTCGGAATATACGTCCAATACGGTGATTTTTTTTTTGGTATCATTAGCGGATCATTTACTTGATCGAATGTCATCACTTCACTATGTTTTGAAGGAGCGTACGTTTTTGCTATGAGAATTGTAGAAACCTATCACAAAATAGTACCAATAATCAGTGTATTGTTTTGATTTTCCGGGGATTCCTATGTTTTGATCAAAACAAGAGCACGCTCGTGTCTATCACTTTCATCTGTTGACCAATTTGTAGTCTCGGAGACTATGTCGACCACACTGCCGAGAGGAGAAAGAAGTAAGGCACAAGAAGAAGAAAGGGGAGAATACAGGAGAAGATGAAGGGTAGAGATCTAGAATTCGACAGCCAGCAAACCGATGCGCCGAGCACAAACATCTCCGCCTTGCTCGGTCACAAGCTAACAGCAATTAAGTACATCCAATTCACAGCCAACAAACCTCCCGATAATTTTTCTCTCAGTCAGTTCAACTCTCCACCTTTTATAACGGCACTAGTAGACGTAGACCCAGTTATAATTTTGAAAGACTTCAAAGAGTCGAGGTTGGGAGCTAATACTAAGGGGCTCGTCGATTCATGTTAGCGGACGAGGAATAGGGCGGAAGTAAAAGATTGGAGGTAATGACGATTCAGACCTGCGATATGACGAAGTCATGTAAAGAATTTAGGGAGGACTCGGGAAGAGCTGAGGAAGTACATACTTACTAGTCTTGAAGTCAATCGTATGATTAGAACATTCTCAATCTGTATATGTATAAATGCGCATCTATGTATGTAAATACGTCCGATCGAGCGACTTGAACTACTACGCAGCCCTAGAGATGGGAGTCAAAAGTGTGTCCAAGTCTCTAACGGGAACGCTAATATGGAGTTCTGGTAATACATAGATTCCACGTACAACTTAATCTCCACACAACAGCACACACGACATAATCTGAAGAAAAGTATGGCTTTTACCAGAAACGAAACCCAAACAAACCCAACCCCACCCGTCCATTATCACATCGACTTTCAACCCTCCCATGATAGCCATCGCATCACCACCCGTATCCCTTCCACTCCCAGCATTTCCACTTCCACTACTACTACCACTGCTGACATCCGTCACATGCACATCACTCACATCCCTACATTCCCATCATATTCCGCTTCTAATCAACCCAACTCCACCCTCCCTAATCCTATACGTCGGAGCCCCTATATGCGCACTCATCTCCATAGGAATAAGACTCGCATCCATCACTCTCACATTTGCACTCCCATAAACGCGTAAAGTAGAAGGATCGACGACGTCTCCAGGAGATAAAGGTGAAGAAGCGCAAGAAGAGGAAGGATGGTATTCAGTGGGATGATGAAGAGAGGATGAATCCCAATCGTCGTCCGAGGTGTTTTTGTTTGCTGGTGGGTTGGTTCGACTGGAGATAAATCAAGAGAGCGAGGCATTGGATGAAGTCGCTAGGAGGAGGAGGAGGAGGAGGAGGAATCTATTAACCGGACTTGTCTCAAGATCTGGACGCCGGGTCCGGGAAGCATCCCGATGGCAGCTAAGTACATCATCGTTCCCGGGACCACTCATCCCCTGCACAGACGAGCTTCCCAGCCCTGACTCTGGGGTAGATCTGCCGGAAATGAGTGGCCGCATCGGATACAGGAAAAGCATCATCTACTTGTCACACTACTTATTACAAATACAGAAAAAAGAAACTCTACTTAACGTCTATATACTGGGGGGACATGTAGTGGGGTAGCATCGTATAATTTGAGAACTTCATATATGTATTTTGCTGTCAGTGAAAAAGCCGGTTTGAAAGAAATGATATTACCCAGAAAGGCAGTGGCATCATTTCTAGCATCATACTGGAGTGTATTCCCGTGAAGGCTATGATACGAGGTCATATATGACACTCGTAGACTTGCCAGTGGGATGTGGAGACACTCCAGTAGTGCATGTTCCGGATTTTCAATAGCTGATATGCAAAAGCGGCATAGACGTTCTTCAAATGGAACGGATACCCTGTGATTGTCGGCCCAGCGGAGACGTTCAACAGCGAGTGGGTGATCACCACAGATTAGCTTTGTGAATGCTTTACGATGTTTTGGGTTGCGAATATCACCCAAATACTGTCGCATACACATTGCTTTGTGTCGGTAACCAGTTCCCTCGTTGTTGGGTTCTTTTCTGTATTGTAGTAAGTACGTTTTTCGGAACGCGGTACCTATCTGTTCCTCAACCCAGTATGGAAGCGACTTTTTCATCTTGATGTGAAATACTTTAGCTCCTTCAGCATCCAGTAGTTCATCAACAGAGGGAAGAGGCAACATCGAACGGGGTAGAGTTTGTTCCATAACGTCCAACAGATCTGTGAACCATGAGTTGGAGCCCTTCCGATGAAGCTCGGCACTCTCTCTGATGGCTTTGTACACATAGGTATCATTGGGACGAAGTATGGCATAGATAAGGTAGCGTGTAGCGAGATCGAGGCGACGAAATAGAATGGGTGCAATACCAGTCTCCGAAAATAAAGCTGCAATAACTGAGCTATTGGAAAGTCCAAGTAGTCGGCGGAAAAAGCTTATCTGGACATCTCGCAATTTCTTTGCAGAGGAGAGAGAGGTGTCTAGTACAACTTCGCAGCCATAAATGAGATGTGGGTCCACGCAACCCATGTAGAGTATTCGACCTTCATCAACAGGGAGACAGCCAATCATAGATTCTAGGTGAAGGATGCCATGAGAAACAGAGATCGCTTTTTTCTCCTTTATGTTATAGTGGGGTGCAATCACCCTGGAGAATGATGAAAAATTGCCACACTGGAAGGTCATGCCAACATAGGTGTACTCTGATGCAATAGATACCAATTCACTACCAAAGTGAAAAGTTGGAGTCTGACGAGGTTTGGGACCGTGGAATCCAATCAGGGATTTAATGGCATTGATGACCATGAAGTTTCTGTGACACCAATTGTAGAAAAGAGACATTTTCCTTTGAAGTCCAGCAGGTGAGAGCCCAAGGAGCAACAAATCATCTGCTTGTTCCAGGTGTGATATAAAAGCACCAAATAGTTCAATATCATCTTCAGTTTCAGGTATACCGAAGTCTGCAAAGTAGAGGATCCACAACAGGGGAGATAGAGTATCACCTGCTAGAATGCCCATTAGGGATTGAAATTCTTCCGAGACTGATTTGCCATGTCGTACTTTATATCTCATAGAGCGGTAGATCATTCGGAGCCAATCAAATATTCTACCCCCAGCACCTTGACGCCAGAGCTTCAACCATAATGTGGCTCGGTGTACAGAAGGGAATGCGTTTGATATGTCAACACTCGCAACCCATAGAGTTTTTCCCATAGATTTAGCTTTCTCCATTGCCACACGGAGAATGAAGGCATTATTATTAGTACGAAAGCCTTTCCGGAAGCCATTCTGTGATGGTGGGATCAGACCCCGTACAGTAGCCCAATTGAGAAGACGGTTGAGAAATAGCAATGTGATAAATTTGAGCATGCAACTCTCCAGGGCTATTGCGCGGTAGCCGTTTGGGTCATCTCTTTGTTTGTTCTTTTTTAGTATGCCAATGAGGGTCGACACAATCAAAATTGCGGGTTTGTCTGTTGTTCTCAAGCATTCGTTGATGAGTCGAGCCATGGTTGTACTATCCATTTTACATATTTCAGCATAGTGTATACCATCAGCACCAGAAGCACTACGACCAGGATGTAGCTTTTCTATCTGATCTTTGGCATAATTGATGTCATCTGTTGTGATTGGTGAGTCAAAGAACTTATCTTCGGTTGAGTCACAGGTGTGTTTGGGAATGGCATCATTGATCAGTTCATTAACTTCATATTGAAGTAGATCAAATGACTCAGGGAGAGGAGAGGGAGGGTTCATACGAGGAAGGAAGGTATCAAGCAAGTCACTTGCAGATACAGCTGATAGGTCTTCAGCAGCGGCACCTGTATGTTTGCGGAATAAATCCCAGAATGCTTTGGAAGATTTGGAAGCGGCACGAAATTGAGCAAGGTTGTATTCTTTTTGACGGATGGTTTTACTTCGTCCATAATGTGTTGAGTGAGTCATGCTTACTGGAGGGCAACTAGATTCAGTTGATGTTTGAGGCAAATCAGTCGTTATTCTGCTTCGGCCAGATTCATTCAAGTTGTGCAGAGGGGAGGGGCAAGGGAGTACCGGTACAAACATGTCAACAGGGGTGTTACTGCCAATATCAGCTAGATCTTTTGCAGCGGTGATATGCCCATTGTTCAAGCTGTCAGAGATTGAAGCAAAAGATAGGTGAAGTGAAGCTTGTCGGTCACGAACCCTACAAATTATGTTCTTAAAAATATCACCATTTGCGCAGGTCCAATTTGTCGTTGCATTACGTGTTACGAAAGCTGTCAAGGCCTGGGCCACATACTTGGAAGTGAATACCATGGCAGAACGTTCCAGTGGCAGGGACCGTAGAGCACGCCAGAAGGCATATGCACTGGCCCGTTGTTCAGTAATATTTGGTCCAGGAACACGCAATGCAAGATTGAAAGGTGACTGGGGGCCGAAGTAAACACCAGCTCCTGCTTGAATGTCCATCGGCCCATTTCCATTGTAAAAGACTGATGCCGTGAAGATGCGCAGGGGAGAACGACTTGTTTCCGGAGTAGCAGGCAGAAAACCAAACATCTGAATAACGGGGTCTGATTTGAGTTTTGATATTGAGTTGACAGTCTCAATATATAGACGATCCAGCTCCGTCTCACTTGGTAACAGATCAGTCAGTGGAGGGATAGATGTCTTATGCCTTTTGGGATTACGACAGGATGAGATATTGATCTGTGAGGCCAATTTGATAGTAACATAGATTGACACATGGTCTGATGTGTCTTTGTCAAAAGAATCAATACCAAAATATTGGATTCGTTCACGCATGAGGTTGTTGGCTAATGCGTAATCAATAACTGTAGTGCTAGAGCCATGAAAAGAAGTTGCTCTGTCAGCGGTCGGGCCAAGTTTCATACAGCCATTAACAATTGAGTATCCCGTTGATTGCAGTTCCCTTATCAATCTTGAACCTCTTCCGCAAGTGGTGGTGTCCGAAGACGAGCGAGGCTCAGCAGTGTTGGTTTGTGTGATACCAGTTCGAGCATTCAAATCACCCATGATCAGAACTGGTAGGCTCATTGAGTACGTTGCTATGAGAATACGGAGGAGGTGTTCAAATGGGTGGACATCCGTGAAGTCCATCCATGAAGTGCTATTGACAGGGAGAATGTACGCGTTTACTAAAATGCATTGCTGAATTTCCAATGAAAGGATATCAGTGGAGCTCAAGTCATTGCGGACCGATGCATTTAATTCAGTGCGGGCAAATGTAATCACCCCACCCCATGGACGCCGCAAGTCTTTCGGACCCGGCCTGGACTTAACAAACATTTGGAAGCCATCGGGTACTTGGATACACTCATGTTCATTTGGACGGAGATGGGTTTCCTGATAAAAGATAACATCAAAGTTTTTGAAGTCATTTTTGAATTCGGGGCGCTCAAGCTTGACCCTTAGGTCCCCATTTACATTTAACATCTTCACGCGAAGAAGATTGACACAAACAGAGCCATCACCATCATCATCATTAGATACAGGTAAATCATTACATGAAGTACTGGGTAATAATGAGATAGATGAACTATTTTGGTAGTCTAATGAGCGACTACGTAATGAGCGACTATGTTGGAGCGAAGATATAATGATAGGTGAGGGAGAGGGAAAATGACCATTGTTGAGTGCCCCATTCAAAAACCCAGGCTCACAGAAACATTTTCATAACCTTTGGGGGGTTCGGCGTCATTTTACACTCCTCGTCACGTTTTGAAGATAAGCAGGATCCAAAACGGGTGAGACGAAAAAGTCTCATGAAGCGATGTGCACAGGACCCATCGATAAAGGATGTTCAATGGCAGCTTGGAGAACGATAGTGTTAGGTAAAGCGATTGAAAACTCAATTTTACCGGACAGCGGGGAAGAATACAAGTCGTCGGTGATCGTGATGCAGACCGATTGATGATTGATGCCTCTTCAGAACGGTATCATCCGCTTGATATCTTGGACCACTCCCTTTATAGCCCGAAGTTTTGTAAGCTTTCGCATGGAAGATTCAGCGGAGGAGATGAGGGATTGAAGAACGGATCGAGGAGTGAAGAAGGAAGAGAGAGAGGTAAGCGGTTGCGGAGCTGATGAATGACATGGGTTCGGAGGACTGGGAATAGGAGGACTTCGATACGTGGATGGAGCCTGCAGTGGTGACGGAGAAGGTGGTGGAATAGGCTAGGGAAGCTACGTAGTAGAGAGATTTTATAGCTGAATAAGAAAAAGGTGAGAAAGAGCGCGAAGGAGAAAGAGGAAGAAGAACGCACCAAATGACCCGGTACAGCTGTAATAATAATTTTTATCTGGGGAAATCCGCTTTCGTATCCACCGTGACGCCTGTGTCTTGTTGTTCTCGTTGACGGTTTGTCTAGGTGAAGTGGAAGACAAAGTATATTGGACTCCAGTCGCTTTCAAATCCGATTGAAGAAGCTGAAAACGTTGACATCGAGTAACCATCTCAAACAATACCGGTCACCGTAGCTCCTGTAGGTATGTCCAGATTGGAACGGGAACTGGAGATCGAGTCAATGTAACCAGAATGGCAATAGGAACGACTCCAATCGCATTTACGAACAGCAGAGTTGGCGATGAAGGGACCGGTGTTGTTGGGTGACACGTGTCATAATTCGCTGGAACGCCGAGGGAGGAAAGCGAGGGAGACCAGTTGGAGAGAATAGAGAAGGTGTTGTCAACGTCATTGTCGTCATCGAAAAGCGGCTTTTTACCAACCAACCAAGTTAGCAACCGTCTAGACTTGCAAAGAGGATGAGACGCACCTCGAGCATAACCACCGTCAACGTCACTCTTCGATCAACGATTTGAATTCATTTTACCACTCCGTTACTACGTTTTGAGCTTGGAATGGAAATGGAAATGCACATGTTGCGTTTGGAATCGACCGACAACATACTCGGAGTAGCTCTTGGGGAAGGAGGTGAGAGTCGTCTAAGAGTACGGAGACGGGATATATGAGGTAGACACAGTCCATGTTGGGATTTTGCATCAAAACTGTAATAACGTCGTCCTGGAGGATGTTCAGAAACATCTAGAGTGACAAAAACGGTACGCACCTTCATGAACATCAAGTCTTCGTTCCCTTCAGCTACATGCGTCGCCGTACATTTCCCTATTCCCCCCTTGACAGCAAACCTCGTCCAGCGCGACAACTCTGCGGCATCCATCCTTTATAGAAACTTTTCCAACAACTGACCCTCGTTTCTCCGGGCACGTCTTAAGATTGTGTGAGTTTCCTGCAGAAAAAAAAACCGTATCATCAGACGTCTTCCCACTTCCATCTCCAGACACACAGGCTAAGACTCACGCCGTTAGACCTCCAATTCGACCTCTACTAGCCCGATTCTCGAGTATGTAGGTTCCAAGAGAGTATAAGTAGAGCGGAGAACAAAAGAGAGAGAAAGAACGACCAGAAAATTTAAGTCAGTGTTCTTCGCAACAGGCGCAGAGAAATTTCCGTGCCAGAGGCTTTTGACAAACAGCCATAAATCTCGAGACACGTGCTCGCAAGCTGAATTTCGGGGGGTCAACGCTGTCAACGCTCATAATGATATGTATAGTATGCCCAGAAAGCTGCACTCTTCTGAGTCTTGTTTTCCAGTTTACTTCTGGCTCACGCGAGGCCTGGGTGCCCAGTAAGTATACTCAAAAGAACGAACTGAAAACTCAAAAAGGAAAGAAAGAACCTGACTTCCTGCGTTCATCACTTATCATCAAATGCACAACTTCTTCGCAACAACTGTATCATTGACCTATGCTCGTGCATCTGCCAGTGATCCGACTCACTCCAGTGATATATCGAAAAGCTGTTCTCGTCGTTGAAGCTATGATCCTTCTACCCACTGCTGGTTATGCTTCTCCAACGAGAATGAATGAAAAATCACAACAAAGTTCGGGAACGTCGGTGAGAAGGACTTTTCCCCTTTCCAGCCGCAAGCATTCCATCCGTCCTGTGTACACACTGGATAATTCAAATTAATTACTTGACGTCTTGATTTCAGCATCCCTGTTCTTTGAGTTTGGTTTGATCATCATTTCGTCATTGCCTCAAGTCATGACTTTGTCAAAGGTCAGGATGATCAAGTATCTACTTGCGAGACTCTTGATACTTATAAACTGTCAGATTTTTCTACCCAAGTACAGTTACTTCAACTTGTGTATCCCATCATCCCTTTTTCTTTCCCCAACTCCAATGGTCTCTGCCCAGGCTAAGGATTTGGCTAATAACTCGTCTCCAGATCTAGACCAGACATATTATATGATCAATTTCCTTCTTTCGAAGGTTCTTACTCTAGGCCTGAAATTTTTACCCTCTCGTCATTCTTTTATTTATTGCAACCTTCTGACATCTTAAACCTTGCCGAAAGTCATTTTCACTGTTCCGTTGCCTTGCTTTTATCTCAATACTCTGCATAGCTATGTGATTGAAAGGATGATGCATCAACAATTTAACCTAGTCTTTAAATTATTAGAGGCCTTGCGATTAGCCAACCGTCGCCAACCGTTGCAGATTTGAATTGAAAAATGACGTCATATCCAGCCAAATCTGCGCATTGGCTGCGCAACAGTTGGCTCTGCGCAAGGCCTCTATTCTTTAGCCATTTATCTCTTTCCCAAGTGATCCTTCAATGGACAATGTGGCACATATTGAGCTATATATACTATGGCCATTGCCAACTCAAGCTCAGATGTGGATGATCTGTATAGATACCCTACACTTATGCTCAGTTTCACTGGCTCAAATTATGGGACTCTAAGATTCTGGATTGGTGCTAACAAAGAATGACAGCTGCTGTACACATGGTAAGATTGTCATATGAAGAATATTTTTGAGGTACAAAGGGTTGGATCAAGTGGTTACAAATCTACATTCCAGACTGAAAATTCAAGTCATCCATTTGGTCATTTATTAAAATTGGAAGTGAATTGCTTGAAATTTTAAATAAAGATTGCAACAAGGTTATACCCAAACAAACCGGGACTGAGAATGAAATGAAAGAAGGGTTTGCATAACACTTTGCTCCAGTAAAATTCCTTCACAAAACAGATAATACATACTAGCACCGTAAAAATAGGAATATTATCTGGAAAGGTAAAAAACTACATTGTTGGTCTTTGAGACATATGAGATATCCCTTGTTGACATTTACAGCAGAGTAGCTTAGAAGAGAACTATTAAAACGAGTATCTGGCTTGAGATTGAAATGACTTACATGTTGTCATTAAACAAGATATTTCATCGCGTTTTGCTTTCTAGAAGCTGGGCTATGCCCAATTCTTTGCTGTAATACCAAAGCATGAAGGAAGTAGGGAAGATGAGAGGTATAAAAAGAGCATAGAATAATCATTGACCTACCCACTAAGAATATAATTATGGAGGGTGAAGATAAATCATATAGTGAGTAACAGAATGATCACATACTCGCTATTGTTCATTTAATAGAGTATGACTTCAGAGCTGGTGGTTGGTTGGATATAAAGTACTTACATTCTTGTAATCAAGAAATAGATAAAGAAATGAATACATCAGCATATAGTTGGAATGATGAAAAAGGATCAATAAATACACACCAGCTAAATAACGTATATGCAAAGTAAGCAAAGAAAGGACTAAAAAATTGATTTCTCTCACCCACTAGTCAATGATAGTGGATGGGATAAAGGATGAAACAAAGAAAGGTCAATCACAGAAAAAGCCGATGTTTAGAGAGAGGAAATATTGAGTCAAGGAAATTGCCTGTGGAGATAAACAATCAAATCACTTACTCTCTGTTGAAGGGGGAAAACACTGGGTCAGAGCAATGGCCTGCAGCAACAACAAATCTGATCACTGACAGGCTGTTGGAGGGGGAAAACACTGGGTCAGAGCAATGGCCTGCTGCCACAACGAGTCTGATCACTTTCTGTTGGAGGGGAGAAACACTGGGTCAACCGTCAGAGCAATGACATGCTGAAACAACCAATCTGATCACTTACTCTCTGTTGGAGGGGGGAAACACTGGGTCAGAGCAATGGCCTGCTGCAACAACCAATCTGATCACTTGCTTTCTGTTGGAGACATCAGAGAAATGGCCTGTGGCAACAAGCAATCTGATCACATACCTCCTGTTGCATAAAAATATAGATGAGAAAAATCTGTATTTGACCACGAAAAATTCTATTCTTCACCTTCTGTTATTTTTTTACAGTCAGGCCTTTGTCAATACCAAAGACATATTAGCCATCATTCCCATTACTTACTTCCTTTTCCCCAAAAGAGCACAAATCAGTTACTTAATCAACCTGTTCACTTTTAACAACATCATACCTCCATCTTTTTCAGAATATCCACCAAAACATGTTCCAGTTTTTCTCTCACATCCTCATACTTCTGTTTGTATTTTTTAGTAATCTTTTATGATGGATTCAGCAACCACTTACTTGGACAACCAAAACCACTCTAACAATATCATCAACCTCTACATGCCACCTCCCCCTTTTAAACAAATTCTGTGACCATAACAGGAACCACTGGTTAGCAAGTTTTTTCATGAAATCAACCCACCTGAATAAAACATCTTCTTCTATTACTCCCCTCTTGTTCTCCACTGCATCCATTACATGATGATACCACATCCTGCAAGCATAATCACCAGCCTCCTCCTCCTCCTCCTCCTCCTCCTCCTCCTCCTCCTCCTCCTCCTCCTCCTTCTCCTCCACACTTACAAGCTTCTTCATCAAAGATGCACATTTATCTACCACCAAAATATGACATCCACCTGGATCCCTGTAGTATTCTCCAGCATGTCTCTCATCCATGAGAAATTGAGGTAATGATGCATGGTAAAATTGAATGGGATCATTGTTGTCAGGTATCATGAGGATAGAGCCACAGTCATCAAGTGCGCTCAGAATCTCTTCAGATGGATAAAATAAGAATCCAGCGAGAACAGACAAAGAAAGTGGTGTGCGGAGGACAAGGAGTGTGCTGAAGGTATCCCAGAAAATGGCTACAGAGTCATCATCGAGTTTTGAAAGAGCTTGGGATATAACCTGGTTATACAGGGAATCCAGGCCGTTATGCTGTTCCAACGCTTTTTTCAATAATGCTTGAGGTTGACCTCCACCCACGAATTTGATCAATGTTGAAGCATAGATGAACAAACCCTCGGATTTCTTGACTAGTTCACCCAAAATGTCATCATCTGGCCAGGGCTCCCCCACATTACGCATGAAACGGCGTTTTTTAAGGTATAAGTCCGTGAATTCCTTCCTGTAGTACTTGTGAATAGCACTGTAGGCGGAAAAATCCCAGAGATTCAGAGAGTGGTACGGACGCTGAAGCCCTTCATAGATAGCCGGTTCGTGGCGGCTATGAAGAAGAAAACGGACAGACTTTGGTCGATCCGGGTCTTTGGCAAAATCGGAAATGACCTCGACAAGATTTATGCACTCCTCCTCGTTACACTCGTCAAGACCATCAACAATGATTAGGACAACATCAATAGGGGGATGCAACGGATGAAGAATCAAATTCTCCAGTTGAGTCGAGAGGTTTTGCGAAATGATATGTGGATCTTCGCTGAGAGTCGTCTGTATCTGCTGCCCCACGGAAGGAAAAAGAGTCGCGAGACGATAGGCAACTGTAGGAAAGAAATTCTTGTTGGTTGCGAGCTCCGCAGAGTTTCGAGAAAAGAAAAAGGTAGCAGCTCTTTTGGAGAACTGATCAGCGACTGAGCGAGCAATTGTCGACTTGCCAGAACCCGCAGGACCATGAACCCAGCATATAAGCTCTCCTGAAGTGTCCTGAGCCCACTCCGTGATTCTACCCAAAACGTCCTTTCGGGTCTCCGGCAAACATTTCGCAGCGCCCTCGCTTTCTGCAGAATTGAATAATGCTGCAGCGGTGATTCGGTCTTTAGGAATTCCATAAAATGGATCTCGCGGTCCTAAAATGATTTCAAGCGTCGATACGCAGAGATGTAACGAGTACGCACCTGAATAAAAACTCCCAGCAACATTATACATTGGACCGCTCAACTGGTTGTTGTTGGCATCGCGAAAGTAATGTGTGCCTGACATGCTGATGGATACACTAAATAGACTCGCAGAACATGAATGTTGAGAACGACTCACGATGCTCAAGTCTTTCTGACGGCGCGAAGGATTAACTCTTGAAATGAGGTGGAATAAGACAGTAGTAGCTAATCCCGGGGAGAGAAACAGTGCTATGTCGCCATCGAACCTCTATCCTAACTTGTCGCTCCACATCCAGTGACAGTACAGGAATTGAATTAGATAGCGATCAATAGATTCAGTTACAAATCCCGCGTTCCCACGGCAGCCTCTTTTCCCGAATCTCTCTTACTTCCGAACGTACTTGCAAGCTTTCACATCAGTCTCACTTTATTGTTATCAACGGAAATCATTAAGGATGTCAAGAAGCATTAATTCCAAACCAAAACCACGCAATAAACAGTGATTTGCAGCAGCTAACGTAAATCCTACTTATTCCAAGAACTCTTAGTTGCTGCCTAGCAACCTATCACCCATATCCAACACCCAAATGCATTTGTCCAGGCTGTATTTCTGACATAGAACCTCTGCGGGCTCTCTCCGTGCCTCAATATATTCAGACTTCCAAGCAGAACACCGGCCATCCAATCCTCAAATTACCAATATCTCAGCACCCTCAGGCTCTTTCCAGAATGTCTACTTGATAACCCTCAAATTTCAATGACTCGACTAAACTCTGGGAATGCGTTGGAAATGTGCCGGGCAAAAAATGCGTGATAAAAAGACAAACCATACATATGATGGTAAGAAGTAAAGCGCGTGTCTGTGCTGGGCGCGTTTGTGGCAATGCCCTGGGATTATCTAATAATTTTCTACTGCTGTTCCGCGTATGAGATAACCATAAGACTAATAAATTGGTGGCATATTCACCCCGAAAGTCCCATAAGACAATATGCCATGTCTTCTTCTCGCGTTGTTCTCCTGGATGCAGCCCATGACATTCTCTGAGCAATGCTGTAGTTTTCTACCCCAGACAACCCAAAAACATCAACTGGAATAGAAGTCACTTCAGATACAACATGCCGCATGCTATATCGAGTTCCAATCATGTTCCATGCCTGATCCAAAAACACCATAAAACGGGGCGCAAGCAGCTCCTGGAGGGTCCAGCCCCGCTCAAACCATCGACTCTTCTTGAATTTCTCCAAGCCTGTTAGACTCCTCCCATCTGAAACATCGCTCAAGTATGCGATGCATACCCGTCCCTCTCCGTAGTATTTGTACATCGAGTTGATCGCTTCGGAAAGCTCAGCAATACTAGACTTGTCGATGCAACAAGTATCGATCCAAATCCACTCGAATCTGTATCTTTGAGCATACTTGCAAGCGTTCCATATCTTGCTCCAACCTGCTTTCCTCCACCCCGCTCTGCGCTTAGCCTCCTCAAAATTCCGACACTTCTGGATTCCCCGGAGTTTTTGGCAATCCTGGATATCTTTCAACTCAACCTCCCCTTTTCCCCACGTGTGTGAAAGAATAGCATAGATGGGGATATTGTTGAAGAATTCTTTGACCTCCAGGGTCTTGGTGTTAAGAAGACGCATGGTACGTGAATAGGATGTGTACTCGAAAGCTGAGGAAAATCAAAATTAATCAGTTACATATCCCGAGATTGAAGTTGAGGGATGCACAAGCAGGGAAAGGCCGCGATGACGAGATACGTACATGATAGGGATTGTGAGCTGTAGGCGCGGGTTTTTGGTCCAATGTTACTCGAAAACCTGTTACAAAAAATTAAAATATATCATGGGTGTATAGGGAAGGGAGGTTGAGAGATCGAGCTATATACCTAATAGTACTAACGCAAGCGGTCGATGTGGGCTATTGAGTATATACTTGAAAGCTGGATGATAGGAAAAAAAGAACATTAATCAGATGTTTCACCGTCGCGGGAGTGGGGATCCGGAAGAAAGGATGGCCTACAAACCTGATGATAAGAATCAAAGCTGTAGTGGACGGCAACGGGAATGCAATTATCAGTCGAAAGCCTGTCTAAAAGACGATTAAAATTTATCACTTTATTGCATGGTAGTAGGTAGTATTTACCTGATGGTAAGAATGTAAGCTGTGTGTGGTGTGGGCTTATAGTCTGAAGTTTATGAGTTGAAAACTAAAAAGAAAAGGTTGATCAATTATTTGCTGGTCAGAGGTCGGTGGGCTTCCTAGATACGTACCTCGTGACCGAGACAAGCTGTAAGTAGACCAAAGGATGTTTACTCGAACAAGTGAACACTAGATTGGAAAAAAACTGAGATTAATCAGTTATTTTCCCAGACGTAGGAGATGAGGGTAAACGGGCAGGCTATATACCAAATAGTAAGAACGCACGCTGTCGGTGTGAGCTAGGATGTTTACTCGAAGGCTGAACAGAAGGAGATTGATTGTTTTCACAACTGTATGGAAAGAAATGGGGAAGTGCAAAGAAACCAGGTACTTACCTGATGGTAGGATCGTAGTGTGGGCTTATAGTCTGACGTTTACTCGAAAGCTGGACAGAAAACATTGATTGATTAGTTAGCACTCAGAGGGACCCTCAAGATACGTACACCTTGTGATGGAAACACAAGCTATGAGTGTAGACTGAACGATGTCTATGAACACTAGAAATTATCTCCACAGCCTCAGGCGAAGGGAGTGGGGGAAGGGAAAAAAGGACGAGCTACATACCTGACAGTGGGAATAAAAGCTGTAGGTGTGGGCTATTAGAATGTTTATTCGAAAGCTAGACCGAAGCAAATCGATTGTTTTCACAGTTGTAGGTGACGAGAGGGTCGGAGGGAGGGAGGAGACGAGCTACATACCTGACGACACGGACATGAGGTGTTGGTGTGATCCACAATGTATTGGCTATTCAGCCTATCACTGTCAGTAGTTGATTAGTATCAGCAAAGCGACGGCCCTATTCCTTCATCAACTCAGAAAATGACCAAGAAATGCCATGTAAAATACCCTATATTGCAAGTTTTCCCTCTATTTTGGATAGTGAAGATATTTTATCCCTCCATTAACCATATTACTGTACCACTTCTTTCAGTTTGATAGTCATGGGTAATGGACCCTCTGAACAGTGAAAATAATGAAAAGTCACAGTAGTCACACTTTCATTATTGAATATCAGATGCATGACAAGGACTGAAATTTTCAAAAATGGTAAGTTTCAAACAGATTTATTGAAAATTTCTTCTCTTGACACACTGTCCCAGGCCAAATTATCGAACAAAATTTTTGTTTGCATGGTCATGAGTCACAAGCCCTATTGAAACAATACAGTATGTAGTATGTTGAGTATAGTTACTACTAGACCATTTTCCTGGTAATAAGTCCCTTCTCTCCCAAACCGAGTTTGACAGCTGACTGATTTTTCCCACTAACCAGGGACTTCAGCTCCACAGCTGATGTGTTTTCATACTCGACATCTCCAGTCAGTCCAATCAGAGCCTGAGCTTGCCCAAGCTTCTTCTGGTCTTTTTTCTGAACAGGACCAATTGGAGGAAGGTCACTATCAGCCATTTCCTTTCCTATCCGTGCAATGGCAAGTGCATCTAATGCATTTGTCCAAGTGGGCACAGAGTAGACATACCAGGCAAAAATTCCAAGCCCCAGAAGTTGTAGGGATACCAAGACAGTCACAATAATAGTACCTGCAACTGTCACAACAGGTTTGAATACCTGTATCCCACCGGATGTATAAATGGGCCGCCCAAACAGTTGGAATGTTTGATCCACTGTCTTCATCATCAGCGCCTCGTTTGCAAAGTACATAGACATTTCAAGTGCCTCCTTGGCATACAATGTGTTGTTGAAGATGCTGTATGTCCAGTCACCAACGAGACCATTTACCTGCACTGCTGCACGCTCTTCATGCAAGGCTTGGGTGTTGTTGACAATATTAGCAAGTTGCACTACACCACCACAATATTCTTCAAAGTTGGCAATTATTGACATCACTTGGGTGAACGGAATATTGCCATAGACACACATGGCCAGCAACTGCTGCTTGGAAGTCATGTTGTACACTGTGTCACTGGCAATATTCAGGAATGAGCTGTTGCCAAACAAAGCTACTGCAGAGGTCATCAATGGCCCAGAAACATTGAGCTTTGTGTCTGGGGGAAGTGGGAATGGATCAATGGATGGTCTTGAAAATGGTAAGTCATCGCTGTATGCATCCGTTAAATCTGTATCATCTCTTTAAATGACATCAGTAAGTGCTCGTAAAATAAAGTAATCAGCTTACTCGACAGTGGGTTGTGTGGCATTTCTCTCAGATATATAATCATTGAATTCTTTGGCCATGATCTCTGGACTCGGCCATTCAGCAATCAAAGGACCTATAAATATGGTTCAACAATCAGTTGAACAAATGACAAGAATATTAAGAGCTTCTTACCATAACTGTAGTTATTTCTGTAGTTACCCAGTTCAAAATATCCCCTCGTGGTAGATGCAGTGCAATGCATCGTCAAATTGCTAACATCAGCAAGAGGAACTTGGTCATCTGTAGGCTCAAGATCGAGATACAACTCCTCAGAAATATCTTGTCTATTGCGGCTGAGTGTCCAAGGATAGTGCCCGATCTCACCTGGAGCACAGACACGCATTTTGAGCCCCGGTCTGTCAAGCTCCATTACCATGGGTCGTACACCTGCGCAAGTCGTCGGGTAGTCTGAACGGGGGATATGTTCGCAAGTCACTGATGAGTTGAAGCGGATAGCGTGTTGTCGCAGGACTCCGGTAGTGGTGCCATTCTCGAGAGCACTGACAAAGTACCTCCGAGAGGCAAAATCATCATCTCCATAGTACCAAAAAAAAATGCGCCTATTCTGGGGTGTCGTAAAGCCGTCAATATCTCGATCAGCATATGGGTTGTCTGGCCACAAGTGGGGCTGTGGTTCTAGATCTGACAATTTCCCCAATGCATTCACGACATTTTGCACGACCAGATTGTGTGGTACGAACCGCATATCGCTCGGCTGCGAATCATAACCTACAGCCACTGAAAGATCAATCCCGCAGCCCGTGAGGGGGAGATCCAAACATGACATAACAGTAATTGGTTCATTTGTGATCAGGATCGACTGTATGGGCTGCAGTATGGCGCCTACGAGCTATTAGCACCACTACGTATGAAGTGAACATACTCACTTAGCATAGTAAGTATGGCACCTGCCCAGAGCAATCCACTCCTGTGAACCTGACTCCCTAAAATACTGGTAAACATAATCACAACATCAGACCAGCCCCTATCCGCAAGAGCAAACAACTGCGCCATGTTTAGCGACTGGGCAGGCTTTCGTCTCTGCGAATAAACCACGGCAGCCTGTGCCAAGATGGCAGATGTGATGGGGACCACAAGGACTCCGTTGATAGCGTTTACGACCTTGATTAATCCCACAACTTCCTCGATGGATAACAGTTGACGCGCAGTGAGTGATCCATCTTGTATGTAGTATGAGCTTGCATTCAATGGCCGCTTGTTGAGCAAGCAGGTCAGAACCCAAGGAATGATAAGTGTGGGGAGGTAGATTACAAGCAGACATGCTGTTCGTTTCCGGTATCGAAGTGGTGGCTCTGTGGTCATGGTGGGAAATCAGGCTTTGGGCGTAATGGTTGTTGGAAACGAAATAAGTACTTCATCTGGTCTGTTTTTATATGCGTGGGCCACAATCTCGCAAATAAACAATAGAAAAATCTACAAACATTTGATGCAATCACTCATTCACACCAGTCGGTGCCTGGAAACAATTCAGTTTCAGTGGCCATTTTCCCGACTCCGAAGATTTAGGACTGGGGACCTCGAACGTTTTGGCCCGGTTCCACTACCGTTGAGGTTTATTCACACCAGTCGGTGCCTGGAAACAATTCAGTTTCAGTGGCCATATCCCCGACTCCGAAGATTTAGGACTTGGGACCTCGAACGTTTTTGGCCCGGTTCCACTACCGTTGAGGTTTAGGAAGTTTTTCACATCGGGAAACTATCCGACGACGAGCGACGAGGAGGAGGAGGAGGAGTAGTTTATTAACCGGACTGGTCCAAGAGCTGAACGCTGGGCTCCGGGATGCATCCCGATGGCAGTACATCATTGATCCCGGGACCATATCATCATCATATGAACGAGCTCACAGCTCATACGTCCGAGGTAGATTCAATAGCTTCATAACGCCACCACTGTAACCGTTATAAGCAAATTAATTGCTAGACCAATTGAACTGAATTTTACCGTGTCAGACTCCAAAGAACACCTTTAGGATATATGAACTCATGACATAATCCAACTGTAAATTGCTGTCTCAAGCCGCCACCACGGAGGACTCAGGAATCACAGTTCAAAGAAACTATAGAATAACAAAAAAAGAAAAACAGTCTTTAAACTGCCTCCAACCATTACCCCTTCGCAACGTTGATTTCCGAAATTGATGGGAGTCATTGTGGGGATGATATGTAGGTAATCATGCCCTAATTCAGAAAAAAAGCTACTCAACTGAAACATAGTCTGGTTTGTGAAGGATCTGGTATTCATTGACCATAATTTCACAGTTCTTTCCATTCATCCTCAGCTGTTTCTTAATAACTTCACAAAAACTCTTAAAGTCCAATATTATACTTGTTAGTCAGAGTCGGGGATGCCACTTTAGCGGCGCTACTGGATACAGAAGCAAACAGGGAAGCAAACGATTTGGATTTCCGTGGATACTCAGAGCAGCTATTAAAGAAGTACAAACAGATTATTTCAATTGCGAAAGCTGTACGCGCTCAGCGAAATTTATGTGTGATCCATCAGTGCATTTGATATATTGCTGGGTTCTGGTGTTGATGCAAAAAGACTTTGATAAACATCGTATGGTACATATCTTCTTTGTCTTTGACAGTTATGTGTATGGCGCTATATCAAATCTGGGCCGATGATTTTGATGTAAAAGGTACTTTGATAAAAACATCGTGTGGTACACATCTTGCTTTACATTTACGGGTAGGTGCTGAATCAAAGTGATCTGAGCCGGTATAATACTGAGCCGGTGAGTGGCCCTCTGGTATGATGCAAACATCCTGTATTATTACGAGCCCAGGTCCCGAGAAGTCTAACGCCAAGAATTCGAAGAGAAAGGCCACATGCCTCAGCGTCCTTCGATCTTTCAGGACATGTTCGGAAAAATGAAGTTCAAGAGCTTTTATATGAATTTTAGACAAGGAAGCATTATCCAAAAGATTGGTGGCAGGAATTTTCAGTATGATGAACAGGAAGTGCACAACAGACAATTTTTCCAGCAATAATTATGGGGTGCTCGCATTTACCTGACCTTATTTGTGAATACAAGATGTGGAACCCCTCATTTGTGTTGACCCCGAACGTCTCTTCACACCAGAATGGCCACGTATTATTGGGGACAAAGTCTCATCTTTACGAGGTGAACACCGGGATAGGTTAATATCACTATTCCAGTGACAGAACATGGAGCTCTGTAGGCTGTTCCTGGGTTTCCGGCATCTTCTGCGACTGCTGCACTTAGACTCCAACATGCTATCTATGGTTTGAAACAAGCGGCCCATGACTCATGAATGGTTTTCCACTCTACGTGATGCATGCCCTGGGGTTTCTATTGGTCTGCGTCCTTCTCAGGTTGGTAATGCTGTTTATTCTACTTCACACATGAGTCTGTGTTGATGCCTGATGATGGTTTCCCTTTATCATTAATCCTCTGCTCATGTCAATGATGGACTGGCATTGACGAGATGTGTTGGTGTATACCACTGGTTTATCTTTTGCCTTAATAGACCGTATCTGCAACGGGAAATTTGACCGTTTTTTAAGCTTTACTGAATTGGTTTTATATTGTTGGAGCTTTCATTTTTCCCGTTGCAGATACGGTCTAATGAGAAGTTTCCTTTATTGGATCTTGGGGATTTGGGATTGTACTTGGGTATGTCATTCAAGCATGATTGGGTATCAAGACTTTGTTTCCAAGTACTCTAATGCTGGTTATATGATATTATAGCAGATCAATTTCATACTAGGATCCAACCCTTATAAATGTTTGGTACGAAATTTCGCCCTCTTGATAATTTTTGTCGGGATTTTTTTCAATAGCCTTATGTAAATTTTGTCTTGATACTGTACCGATCCAAAAGAAAGTTCAGTCACACGTCACAGCCCCCCTCTGAACTGGCTGTTTTCAAGACATGTCACCCATCACATTGACCTCTGAACTTTGTGACAGGAAGCTGAAAATTTTGGGCCCTTCGGGCCAAGCTGTCACAAGCAGTCCCTGAACCTGTCACTGAACCTAATCTAAATCATGTCACAGGCCAATTCTTTTCCGAACTTGCTGAACGAAGGTGCACGCCTGTCACATGTCACAACGGGTGAACTATCCTTTGGATCGGTACAGTAGTAGCCAGATTCTCGAGTGTAAAGTTTCCAAGCGAGTAATAGAGTAGAGTAAAGAATAAGATAGAGAGAAAGGAACCGGAAAAGGAGACAGAATGACCAGAAAATTTCGGTCAGTATTCTTCATTCCTGACCGTAGCTCGCAAGAGCCTTTTTTTTTCGTGCCAGGGCATTTGACAAACAGACATAAATCCCGAGGCACGTGCTCGATAGCTGAATTTCGGGGGTCTGACTCTAACTTTCGTTCCGTTCATATACTTATGCACTCTCAAGTTCTGCCCTTCTTTTCCAGTGAAATTCTGGCTCACGCGAAGCCTGGGGTGGCCCAGTGCTTACACTCAAAAGAACAAACTGAATACTCAAAAAGGAAAGAAAGAACCTGACTTCACTGCGTTCATCATTTATTTATCATTAAAATACACAACTTCTTCGGGACAACTGTATCTTTGACCTATGCCCGTACATCTGCCAGTGATCCGAGTCACTGTGATATATCTAGAAGCTCTTCTCGTCACGGAAGCTATAATTTTTCTACCCACTGCTGGTTATTCTTCTCCAACGAGAATGAATGAACAATTACCACTAAGTTCGGGAACGTCGGCGAGGAGGATCCTTTCTCTTTCCAGCCGCAAGCATTCCATCCGTCCTGTGCACACACAGTGACACACTGGATAATTTATTATTCGACGCCTTGATTTCAGCACCCCTTATGTCAAAATAAAAACTCCTGTTCTTTCGAGCTTGATCATCATCTCGTCATTCCCTCAAGTAATGGCTCTGTCAAACGTCAGGATGATAAAGTACCCACTCTTGATACTCATAAACTGTCAAGTTTTTCTACGTCAAGTACAGAAATACTTATGTATCCTATCACCCCTCTCTCTTTCCCCAACTCCAATGACCAGACCAAGGATTCGGCCGATAACTCGTCTCCAGATCTAGACCTTACATATTATATGGTTAGTTTTCTTTTTGCAAGACATGTTTCTGCCCCATCCTTAGTCTGATCCAGCTCGTCTGACCCAGCACACCGAAAATCTCCTGAGTCAACCCACAATCTAAGGCTGACCCAGCCGCTTCTACTACCCTGATCCAACCCGTTGCAAAGTCTGACCCAGCACGTTGAAAATATCTGATATGGCTCACTTTTAATGTATAATCCAGCTCAGTTGCTTAAGGCGAAATCCAACCCCTTCAAAAAACCTGATCCAGCTCAATGCAAAGTCTGACTTAGCACCTTGTCTCGACTGATCCAGCTTAATCTGAAGGCTGACTTAGCACTTTGTCTTGACTGATCCAGCTTGATACAAAGTCTGATCTGGCACTTTGTCTTGACTGATACAGCTCAACCCAAGGTCTGACTGAGCATTTTTTTTTGTAGACTGATTCAGCTCTTTCTGAATGCGAAATCAGCACATCTAAGAAACTGGATTAGTTCCATTTCAGTCCCTGAAGTCATCTAATTGACACCCATATCTATATAACCTCAATCACGAGTTAGTCCTATCGTAATTTGTGATCCAACACACTTGATGTGTTGCCAATAGAGCTCATTGAAAATCTGTCCATTCAAGAAACCTGAAATAACCTGTGTTGAGGTCTGATCTAGCCCATGTTACACACTACTGATATAACCTGTTCAATTTCTCTGAGATAACCCGTTCAATTCTTCTAAGACAACCTGCTCAATTCCTCTGAGATAACCTGTTCAAGTTTTCCAAGACAGCCTGTTCCCATGAATTGAACGAAATGGGACAATAACCAACCTTTTAGTTGAGGTCTGATCTAGCCCATGTTACACCCTACTGATATAACCTGTTCAAGACCTCTGAGATAACCTGTTCAAGTATTTTAAGATAGCCTGTTGGTCCGGTTCTGATCTGACTTGCTTTACATACTGTTGTTTGAGACTGAATTTTTTAGGAGTTCCATTTCACTCCCCGAAGTCATTTTAATTAACACCCATATCTATATAACCTCAATCATGAGTTAGTCCTATTGTGATCCGACACACTCGATATATTGTCAACATTCAAGAAACCTTAGAAACTAACCTGTGTTGAGGTCTAATCTAACCCATGTTACACGCTACTGATATAACCCGTTCAAGTCCTCTGAGATAACCTGTTCAATTCCTCTGAGATAACCTGCTCAATTCCTCTAAGATAACCTGTTCAAGTGTTTCAGGGTAACCTGTTCTGATGAATTGAACAAAATGGGACAGTAACCAGCCTGTTCATTGAGGTCTGATCTAACCCATGTTACACACTGATATAACCCGTTCAAGCCCTCTAAGATAACCTGCTCAAATATTCTATGATAACCTGTTCAAGTATGCACTACTGATATAACCCGTTCAAGTGTTAACCTATTGGTTCAGTTCCAATGTAACCCACTTTACATAGTGCTGATATGACATCCTTGAGTCAACCTATTTTGTTACCCAGAGACAACCCACTCATGTGGTTCTGATTTAACCCATCTGATTGAGAAAACTGAGAGCCTTTATATTGTCCGGAATTAACTAGCTCTGGTACCTATTACAAAATTCAACACTGTATAGGTAGAAAAATTTTAGTTGTACAATACTCATAACCACTGATGTAGTCAATGTCAATTTGCTAAAACTTTAAATACACGCTGACCCTTACTGTCTGGTTCCATCTCAAAAATAGCATGTCCACTGTTCCAAAGTTGATGCCCATGTATAATTGCCTGATGATAAACTTCATCATCTGGTTTAGAATGAGTTGGTTGCCAGAGGCGATAGTACTCAAACCATTCATTTGCAATGATTAGCACCAGTCGGTAGGCCCTGAACATAAGCTCAGACAAAACAGAACTCTTTGAACAAATAATTTAACATACGATTTGTTTGCTCTATTCTCCAAAAAAATCTGGTCAAATGTTTTAAATGCACGTTCAGTGAAGTTGTTGGTTGATATATGATCTCGGTTATGGCCAACAGGTAATCCAATGTCCGTCCAAAGATCTATTCAGAAATTAGCTGCATGATTGATTTAAAATCCAAAGATTGTTTCATTTTCTTACCAAGCCAGAATTTTGTAAACCAGTTGACCTCAAAGTAGTTGAGAACAATGTTACGGATGTGGCGGTCCTGGATAATATGTTCCATTCTAGTCAAAAAGACACCCAGTTCCTGATCCCATGACTCCCTATCATGTGCACGTTGCAACTGCCGAAAAGCCCAAAGTAGCAAGTACTTTGCTGTCCGATCCAGTTTAGGACGGCCAGGTTGTGTAAGACCTTGATCAGTCTCCCACCGGAGGATTGCCTAAATGTAAGAAAATTTTTCAGATAAAAATTGTAACGGTAAAAATTTGTATACCTGAACAACATGGAATTGACACAACCGGATATGCATTTGTGGCCATACTGCACCCTATCAGTGTCTGGAATGACCACCGAGTAAACACCAAATAAAAATCACCTTCTCGTATAGCTATGACCTCTGCCCTGGATTTATCGATCATGAAGTATAAAGGATTCCATGACTCTGACTCAACCACTGAGGTGGCCTCCCTGATGAGATCTGCCCGATCAGCAGAGAGTGCTTCATTGATGCATCCTGGGTCTGATAAAATATATTCAGCTAGCCCGCAGATTGCAGAACAGATTTATAAACCTTCAACAATCTGAGAAGCCATAGCTTCCACAAGGTGTTTCACTTCTTCCAAAAATTTAACCAATGTCTCCGCTTTAACATCACCTGAAACAAATACAGGGCCTATGAATTGATAATAATGGGAAACCTATGAGTAAAAGAATGGAAAGTACATCATACCTCCTTTGACCACATATTTTCTGCTGCACTAAGGGTCTTGAAAGAAATAGTGGTAACAACCTCTGTAAGTGCTTCCAAGTACTGTTTGATTGCATTTCTTGTTTCGGCAGTCTGCATTTATTGGTAACATTTATGGTGTCATGATCTGATCTAGTTCTCACCTTAGACTTTTTGGTAGCTTGGTCTGCATCCCTTCCCTGACAAAGGGTGTCAATAAAAGTATCATTAAAAAAGGAACTTCTCACCTTTCCCAATGCGGATACTTCAACTTTGGCTTTTTGCTTGCCATGAGTGACAGGCTTTTTGAAACAACACATTAGAACAAGTCATGAGAATGTAGGTCTATATACAGTCACCTTCTCTTCTGGCTTTACCTGGTTCCTCTGTTGGTAAGCTCCATCAAATAACCATGGTGGTCGGATAGCTACCTATTACTTAAAGTCAACAATGAGAGAGAATGAAGAAAGAAAGTTTAATACATAGCCAGAAACTTCATGCTTTGGTATTCTGATATGGATATCCAATGCATTCAAAAATGCGGATAGTGGGTCTGTTTCCAGTCCATGTTCACCATTCTGCCAAGAGAGCCACATGGCAGCTAGATGGGGAAGAATTCCAGTGATACCAAGTTCTCGTAGGCTCCGTACAATCATCGAATCACATATATCAACTCCACAAACTGAAAGAATGCCAAGTGCAAACGCCCAAAAACCACATGAGAAACTGTCCTTTTGTATACCGAGATCTTTAATTTCAACGACACATGAATTTTCAGTAGTCAGCCCATCATATGTCTGGTAGAACCAAAATCAGCAAATTGGTGATTAAAAACATAAATAGTACCAACTTGTTTGAAAGGCCGAGATTGAGTGAAATGTGCTGCAACTGTGGCCATCCGACTCTCGTGATCTTCATCAAGAATGTTGAGATACAGCTGTCCAATATCAGTATCTTTAGAGATATGCAGAGAATCGATCACTTCTATCATGAAATTGGAATGAGTGTGAACACGCAAAAGAAGCCAATGAGACCGAGGAGTATCATAATGAAAAAAATGGAACATGTGTGGAGAGCTTGTGAAGTGCTCAGTGTAGGTCAACAGGTTGGAGTAGAGTGTATCATTGCCAAAATATTCCTGTATATTAAATCAGTATCTGAGAGATCATACATTTCACATACATACAGGCTTTTTGTTACAAAGCTCAGCAACACTCCGACTTGGACCACACTGCCATAATCGCTGACCCAGCTCACTGTAACGAGGTGGGAGGACCAGTGTGTTAATTTCCATTCCTCGGGCAAGAGCATTTAGCAAATCAGAAAAACCCCATATCTCATCTTCACGGGCATGATAGGGTGGTTTCCATCGGGTAACAGTGCCTTTGAGGATAGCTTCAGCATCTGTCTCATCCATGGGAGGTGCCATAGAAAGGAGAAGCTCTGCTTTCAAAGCTGGATCAAGAGCTGGATCAGCAAGCTAAGACAGTTAAATTAACAAGTGAGGGTTGAGTATTGATTGAGCAATGTACTCTTACAAATAATTGCTGATCTGCAGTTATGTTTTGGGCAGTTTTTGGATCCTGATCATGATTAGCTAGAATTTTGATTTAGAAATATCCTGGTCACAAAGAATCTACCTTATTGGCCGTAATCTTCTCCAAATTAGCAATACCTTGGCTCTAGGAACTCCAATCAATATTGAGATTAAAATAGTAATGAATATACAAACGCGTCTCCCTGCTTCAATTTTTTGAGTTGCAGCTGGCCCCTTTGCTTGTAAGCTCAAAGGATGAAGTCGCTCCTTTTTCGGACCTGGAGCTTCACGGAAAATAGTTGTCTTGACCTTGGTTGCAGTGACTAAGGCTTTACTTCGAGATGGCTGTAGTGGTTTGATTGCTGGAGGGCGACCACTAGAAGATTTATTCTGTCGATGAGTGGTATGAACTATGTGTTGTTGATCAGAGAAAATTGAAGTTAGTCTATCACAAAAAAGATGAAATAGTACTTGTCTGAGAAGAATCAATTTCTACAAGGTTATCTTCCTGGTCTGTCTTGTTAATTTGATCTTCATCACTGTCAAAACCAGGTTGACTTCCTGAAAAAAAACTTAGAAGATTAGTATACAAGTCTAGCAATAGCTTACCCGGAAAAGGATCCTCATCTCCTAATCGATTGAAGGTATCAAAAAAGTGCTGTACATCCTTGTTGACAGTTTCATCTTTGCGTGGTGGTTGTTGATGCCCTGTTGGCCTTGGGGGAATGGGAAACATTGCTTTGGCATTTCGACCACGCGTTTTCAATACAACTTCGTTGTCTACAGGAAAAAAAGTTATTATAATTGTGATTAAAATTTGCCCCTTTGACTCACCAATGTATTCGCTGGCAGGCCCACATGTAATTAGGAGATGTACTGCAAAAGTATGCGCACATGTTTTTCCAGTTTGCCTCCAGTGATGGCAACTGCATTGTAAAGCACCTGTATCACGAACAGTGATTTTGACATATTCTTCACATCCGGTCTGTTGCGACATTGAGTGTAGATAGAAGTAAAGAGATCGGCAATAAAAGATGGCCAGGAAAAATTTCTGTCATTGATTCCAGAAGTGAGAGCCCCCAATTTATAGCAATACATCCGAAGAGAAGCATCCTTATTCAATTAACCATAAACATGCGTAAAGATAGTCCATGTCACAAAGTTCATTCGTTGAAGCAGCACAAGGTGTTGTCTCATGACACAAACTTCCAATTGTAGATTTCTGTCCCCAAATCATGATGGACTACTAATCTCGGACCCCGGTCATATTCATAAGATCGGATAATATTCACTGTCATGTGTAGCTTCTTTCACACATGGATGGTTGCTTCTTTCCATTTTTGGTGTGCACAATAGTGAGAAGGTGAAAAAAAGATATACAATGTACATGTCGATCTTTAAATAGAGGAATGAACGTGCTACACCTAAACAGCTATCCATGTGCACAACAAACGGTACATTTGCACACCTGTATCTTGGGGGACTAAAACAGGACTCCAACAGGTTATATCAGGAGTGCATAACAGACTAGATCAGACCTCATTTTGTCAAACCTGTTACAGTCATGAAGCCCTGATGAATTTGACAAGATGGTACAGTACTTGAACAGGTTATATTAGAGTATTTGAACAGGTTATCTCATAGAATTTGAATGGGTTATTTTAGAATATTTGAACAGGTTGTCTTAGAGGACTTGAACAGGTTATCTTGGGGGACTTAAATAGGATTCAAACAGGTTATATCAGGAGTGCATAAAACAGACCTCATTTCTTCAAACCTGTTACAATCACGAAGCCCTGATAAATTAGGCAAAATGGTACAGTACTTGAACAGCTAGCAGTAGCAGTGTGGAAACGCACTGTTAGTGTTAGCAGTGTGGAAACGCACTGTTAGTGTTAGCAGTGTGAATAGTAAAAAATTATTTTAAAGCTCAAAAAAAGACAAAAAGACAAATATACTGCCAGTTATTTAAAAAAACACTCGAGCCGTCGAGTACCTGTCAAATAAAGTCGACAGACGAGTTATATCTTGTGGTTTGTTCGTTTTTGTTGCCACTGTATAACTCTATAGTTACCTTTAAGGCTAAAAAAAAACACAAAAGACAAGTATACAACCAGTTATTTAAAAAAACACTCGAGTCGTCGAGTACCTATCAAATAAAGTTGACAGACGAGTTATACGTTGTGGTTTGTTCGTTTTGGTTACCACTTTTATAACTCTAAAGTTACTTTTAAAGCTAAAACCAGAAAAAAAAAGACAAAAAAACAAGCATACAACCAGTTATTTAAAAAAACACTCAACTCCTGGAATACTTGTCAGGTAAAGGTAAATAGACTGATTAAACCTTGTGGTTTATTCGTTTTGACTGACACTTAGTAACTCTAAGTGTGAGTTTTCAGCGTAAAAAAAATTTAAATGATGTTACAAAAAGATTATAAAGTATGTACTGAGTATTTTATTATGAACGGACATCTGTACCTCGTCAAAAGATAATAGAACATCGTAAAGAAGTTAAGTTCTAAACACATACGGGTGATAGTCCCTGGTTCCAAATAGTTGACCTTAGCACCTAGACTTAACGGTAGGAGATCAAGTTTACTCCTACTCCCTCGTAGGATCGTGACTCAGTAGTGTTTGTCTGTCCACCTCTCTCACACGACGGTGGTCGTGGTGCAGTACGTTTACTTCGATAGGTATCGATAGGTACCGAGAGGCACCGAGAGACACCGATAGGCACCCTTAGGCACCCTTAGGTACCCTCAGACACCCTCAGGTGGCCGTAGACGACGTCCAAGGTCGTTTTAGGTGACCCCTTAGGTGACTCCTTATATGACTCCTTAGGTGTCCCCTCATGTACATTTGGTATCTAAGGTACCTAAGGTACCGAGGGTACCTTCGGATGTCTAGGGTGTCTCCTATGGGTACCTAGGGTGACTATAGGTACCTAAGGTGACTCCTTATACATGCCTAGGGTAAGCCATTGGTACCTATCCCCATGAAAAGGACTACACTGTAAGAAATAATCGTGGTTAGATTCTAGAACCTTAGGGTATTGAAATCGATCTGATCCGGTCCGTTTGACTGGTACTCACATCTCATAGATGTCAGTGTTTAACGTGTGTAGACTCAACTGTAACCAGTATAATATAATCGATTTCTCCCAGGTGTATCAGGTTCCTGAGGAACCCGTTCCTCCTTTTACCCATTTCTTACTAAGTTTTTGATCCTATCAACTACCTAACAATAGAAATAGTTGGTATCGATGAATAGTCTCATAACTTTATTTTCGTTCACCCCCGGCTCAGTTCTGTTGCCTTTTCGTTTATACTGAGAACCGATCAAAACCTTACTATCTTCCAACGTTATTTATTTTCTTAATGCTCTCCCATTTTTAAAGTCCGGATCTCATTCTTGGAAACTTTTTTCTTTGGTTTTATACAAAAACGGGGTAGGAATCAGACTAGGTCGAGCAGACTGGGTCGTGTGGCTTTTAGAGGACTCAGTTGGGTGTTAGGTTCCGACTGGGTCGGCGAAGATGATGGGACTAGGTTGGGCAACGTTTCAGACTGGGTCGTGCAACTTTTATAGACTATACCGAGTGAAAAATACATATTAGGTCGAGTCAACGAATTCCGCTTTAGGTTGGGGAAGTTTTTTTGGACTAGGTCGAGTTACGTTTCAGACTGAATCGTGGACCAGAACTGACTAGGTCGAATTGTATTTCAGACTGAATCGGGAAATAGTGCTGACTAAGTCGGATTAGGTTCCAGACTGAATCGTAGACCAGACCCGACTAGGTCGAGTTAGGTTTCAGACTGAATCGAAAAAAAAACTTGACTAGTTCGAAAACGACTCACGCTTCAGTCGTAAACCGTGTGATTCTTTCGGAGAAGCTACAGTAAAAACTCATATGACTAAAACCAACACTAGGTTGTACAAACTATACAACCACTATATCAAATAAATTCAGTCGGGTAGGTTTATGGACGGTAAAGTTTCAACCCCAGACTATATCAGACAAAATGCGTAAGGACCATATTGGACAAATTCAGAACAAATTCGGGGGGATCATTCTATTGGACAAGTTCAGGAGACTCTGTTGGACAAGTTTATGAGATTCTATTTGGCAAGTTCAGGAGATTCTATTGGACAAGTTTGTGAGATCTTATTGGACAAGTTCATGACATGGTAAAACAGTTTAACTGGTCCCGAAGCACTGACATTGACAAAGCATTTTACTCCAGACTAGAGTTGACAAAATACACGAGGACTATGTTGGAAAAACTCAGGACAGTTTTAGGGGATTCTATTGGACAAGTTCAGGAGATTCTGTTGGACAAGTTTATGAGATTCTATTGGGCAAGTTAAGGAGATTCTATTGGACAAGTTTATGAGATTCTATTGGACAAGTTCAGGAGATTCTATTGGACAAGTTTGTGAGATCTTATTGGACAAGTTCATGACATGGTAAAACAGTTTAACTGGTCCCGAAACACTGACATTGACAAAGCATTTTACTCCAGACTAGAGTAGACAAAATACACGAGGACTATCTCAGGACAGTTTTAGGGGATTCTATTGGACAAGTTCAGGAGATTCTGTTGGACAAGTTTATGAGATTCTATTGGGCAAGTTCAGGAGATTCTGTTGGACAAGTTTATGAGATTTTATTGGACAAGTTCATGACATAGTTGTACAGTTTAACTGGTCCCGAAGCACTGACATTGTCAAAACTTTTTTACTCCAGACTAGAGTAGACAAAATACACGAGGACTATGTTGGAAAAACTCAGGATCACTTGACGTGCCCATGTGGCACCCATGAAAACTCGACTGGGCATGGGCATGGGCACTTTTTGGGTTGGGAACACCGCCCATGCCCATAAGAGTACCCAGATGGTCTAATCGTATGCCCAGATCCAGGACCGCCCACTGGGTAGTGATTGGAAAGAAAATTTCTTGAGTCCCCGAGTGTCTTGGTACGTTGTACTGTCCAAGCTTGAACTTCGGAGAGCCTCCGTACATTTTAATTCTACTTTAAATGGCAATTCGGTTTGACTGGTAACTTTTTCACTAGATAATTAGTTTACATCGCTGAAAAATAACACTGCCCAAGTCAAGTACCCATGCCCAACCGATCCCAGTCCTTAAAACATGGGTCTGGGTATGGGCGGTCTGGGGATGGGGGTTGGGCACCGTTGGGCACTTTGGGCACGACATGTGATAACTCAGGACAGATTCAGGGGATTCTGTTGGACAAGTTCAGGAGATTCTGTTGGACAAGTTTATGAGACTCTATTGGGCAAGTTTAGGAGGTTCTATTGGACAAGTTTGTGGGATTTTTTTG